>JAEIFU010002294.1:0-46482 GCA_018904235.1 Lordiphosa stackelbergi
TAATATGTGACAGATTGCGCGCCGATTCATCAGGAAAACGCAAAAGAACAGAGCTTCTAGTAGCCCTCTGTTATTTTTCTCAGCTGCTCAAAGTTCAGGGAAAAGCTTACTTCAATGCCCGACCAGTACTGTAAAATCGTTTCGGGTGTTACCAGATCGCGTCGTGAAAAGCGTAATACACGGAAAATGCTTCGAGCATGATTAATAAAAACTGTGCTGAATTTTTTTGCGTAGCTGCAATTGTTTATAAACAATAAACAGTGATTTATATGTGCTCGCTGCTCGCTAGTAGGTTATATTTACCGAAAATTAATATGCATTATATGGCCACACTAGCAGGGAGGGGGATGTCAAAAGGGGAGGCAAAGGCAAAAAGCCCACGACATCGAATGAGTTGAAAATTTTCGCGAAACGAAAAAGTTATAAATAAATGTGAATGTGGACTTAACTTAAAAATGCCAGACAAAAGCTGAAAGAAAAAAGGCCAACAATTGCAATTACCTCTCCCTGGGCTCTCTACGACTGTGTGGGTGTTAGTCGTTGTGTGTGTCTTTGCTTTTTCGATAGCTCGCGCTCGATTGTATTGAATAATTTCATTTCATTTGCCCAAGCAGCTTGTGGGTGACCAAAGGGGGGCAGTGGTACATTTTTTACCTTTGCGTTTTCTGCTCATTTTTCGGGCAATGAAAGGCAAAAGAACCGTAATCGCCGAGATGAGCACGGACAGCAATGAAAGTGTACTTGCAAATAATACAAAAGAAAAGAGCAAGAAAAGAAGCGAAACGATTGCAATGTCTAGGTAGAAGAGCAACCCGGACCACAACACTCTTATGGGCTGCTGGATTTTCCTTTGTTTTCCCCACCGTTACAAACTTGTTTATCCTTATCTATTTCTAGCCGCTCTTCTCAATCCTACACTACATACACATGTGTATATAGCAATCTCCTGTGGAAAATAATTGGGCCAGCCAACCAACCAACCACCGCAGCACCAACACTACCACCACCCTCTCTCTCCTCACAACATAAACAACAAAACAACAAAAATTGAAAAACAAATATCAAAACGAATCTTTGGCTGGCATTTGGGTCAGGCGGGAAAGGCTCCTTATCGAGTGTGCAAGTGACAGTGGATGTGTGAGACTTGCCGACGCCGACGCCGCCGCTGCAGCTAAATAATGAGTCGTCATGAAGGTAATGTAATAGTCGAATCATTAGACCAAAATAACTCCACTGAGGCACTTGAGCATTCATTCAAAGGGGATAAAGAATTTTCAAAAATCGTCACATAAGAAAACAAAAAAAATTGTACAAATATTTCTAACATTCCGTCATGCTTGAACAAGATTGTATGTAGTTTCACGATTTGTTTATTTTCGATGCAAGTTCTATCAAAGACACTCATAAATAGATGACTCATCTCATACAAACTTTTTTTTTTGGGATCCAATGTCAGCTCCCAAGAAAAATCGCCTTTTTGCGTCACATGCGACATCTTTGATCTCAGCCGTATACACTAATTTCAATTTAGGTATCCTAGTAAGGGCAGCGAGAAGCAAAATTGGGACCCAAAGTCGTAGAGTTGGAGAAACATCGATGTCCACGTACGTCGATGTTTTGGCAGTAAAACTGCCAACTGCTACTTGAATTTTAATAGCTCCGTGATGTAGCTTCAAATCACTTTCTTGCTTGAGGTTAAATATACCTGATGAGAATATAAATAGTATGTATAAATTTTATAAATTATAAGACCAATGTCCCTTCTAGGGTTCCAGATCCAATTTAATAAATAATGAGTGAGATAGTGGCATATTTTCCCCAGAAATTTTCAAAGTGGCACCCTTTCCCCAAGTGTATGATTGACATTTCTCATAAAGTTCTATACAGTGTAAATTGTGTATAGTGTTAGTCAGACAGAAGAAAAATTCGCTTTATTTTTAAATATAAACTATTCATGAGAGGCGCATTCTGAATTGTAGTTTGACCAAAACTCTCAATTCGCTAACATTTGAAATCACGTCGTTAACGCTTTCTGTCGTTGGGGCAATGTTTCAGGACGTCGAAAGATTGAACTAAAAGAGGGAGTGGTGTTCCAAATCATGGAAACTTTGTGAGTTTTACAACTGCACTTTTTTAGACTTATAGCATGGTTGACAGGCATCAACCATATCCACATAATGGGGTTTTGTCCAACACATTTTTTAGTTCCGTATTGCATATTGGACAGAACCGCAAATTGGTCACCTTACCTTCCTTAGAAGCTTGGCTTGGCCCCGTTGGAGGAGCTGTCAGCCAATTTTACATTACATTTTACATTACCTTCCTTATGGACGCCAAGCAAATTTTAAAGGGAAATATGTAGGTTTGCAAAACATCGATTGTGAAAAAAAAATCATCGATGCTTGAGCTTGATGCACTGATGTTACCATCGATGTTTCTCCAGCTCTAAAAGTCATCTCCCAAAAACAATAGTTTTTGTTTCCGGATGCGTCTTCTATAATAATATCAATATATCTTTGGTTTACCTAACAGCATTTTCGCGAAATTCTTATTATTTTTGAATTTGAATTCCACTAAATTTTGTTTTCTGTACAACCGTACAAATCTACTTTTAGTTTAGTGGTAGTCACTGAACATAGATAGATGTAAGTGAACCTTTTTATACCCTTGGAGAGGGAATATTAAAATTGTCCGGATGTTTGTAACGCATAGAAGGAAGCATCTTCGACCACATAAAGTATATATATTCTTGATCAGCATGACGAGCTAAGTTAATATAGCCATGTCCGTCTGTTTCTATAAGCTATCTCATCCGACAGTTTTAAAGCTATCTTAACCAAACTTTGCAAAAAGCTTTGGTACAAATACGCTGCCATTGATGGAACCGGCGGATCGGATGACTATGGCATATATCATAGGAACGATCTGTTGCAAAAGAAGTTCTAGTGAGAAAAACTTTTTTGATTTTTAATGCTATCGCTACCAAACCTTGTATTTAAGAGATTTTTATGCTTTCGCATAATTTCAGCAAGTTTATAATGGGCAACTATATAGGTATAGCTGCCATACAAAAGATAGATCTGAGAAAAGTTTTGGAATGAAAACTTTAGTTTTCAATGCTATCCCGCTCCCAAACTCGTTACTGATCAATATATTATGCTAACATACATAATTCTGTCAAGTCTGATCCAAATCGGATGACTATAGCATATAGCTGCCATGAAGGAATGATTCGGTCAGAAAATAGTTTTAGTGAAAAAACTTTTTTGTTTCCATTATGTAGTGTTTGGAAGTCTTCAGTTAGCCACATATTATCTTTCTCAACACAATTTTAAGAGTTTTATCGGATGAATATATCGTATAGCTGCCATAAAAAAATCTGGTAGAAGATGTCATGCTACAGGTATATAAACTTCGATCGAGGCCAAGTTAGCTTTCCTCTATTTTTAAAAATTTTAAATCACGTAGCTTGCTTCTTTATTTTTACCGTAGGATACTTCGGTTAGATTCATTAAAAATTTGGACATTTTGTGTCTTTGTCTTTAAAAAAAATTCAATAAAGGAAAATAGATTATTAAGACGGGAGTGCCTCCACGAAACTCTAAAAGCTACAAAATTTAAGTAGAGGTCCAACGTAGGCATAGATCTAGGCCTGTACACAGACAAGAACAATGCTTGGACTCTGATATCACAGAAAATCTGGACGTGCCGGACTCTGATCTAGGGTGTTCTCAAATGCTATTCAAATATTTGTCTTTTAAAAAATTGGAATCCTATTGAACGCTTGTCTTTTGTAGTTAAAGCCTATATTCAGTACTCCGGAAAATTTATTTCGTTACAGTATTTCATGATGTTTGGATAGGTTTTTAGAATGTATTTTTATTTATCTGAAATACTGTAAAATTAAATAAATGTGCTGGGCGGGAAGAAAATAGGCCTTAAACTATTGAGAATAGAAAAGCAAAACCAGTCTTTTATTTATACTTTATAGTGGTATTCCTGAAAGTTGATTTGCTTTTGAATTGCTTTCTTGAAAGCAAAAGCAAAGCAGTTGGTGGAACGAACCTGATTTCATTATACCCTTGGAGAGGGTATATTAAAAATTTTTCCGATGTTTGTAACGCTAAACACAAAAAGCATCTCCGACCACATAAAGTATATATATTCTTGATCAGCATGACGAGCTAAGTTAATATAGCCATGTCCGTCTGTTTCTATGCTATCTCCTCCGACAGTTTTAAAGCTATCTCAACCAAACTTTGCACGAAGTCTTTTGGTATAAATACGCTGCACATTTGTCGGAACCGGCCGGATCGGATGACTATAGCATATAGCTGCCATAGGAACGATCGGTTGAAAAAGTAGTTTTAGTGAGAAAAACTTTTTGTTTTCAATGCTATCGCTACCAAACCCCGTATTTATAAGTTTTTTATGCTTTCACATAATTTCAGCAAGTTTTATGCAAATCGGGCAACTATATAGTATAGCTGCCATAACAAAGATAGATCTGAAAAAAAGTTTTAGTATGAAAAACTTGTTTGTTTTTCAATGCTATCGCTCCTAAACTCGTTTTCGATCCATATGATATGCTAACACATAATTCTGTAAAGTCTGATCCAAATCGGATGACTATAGCATATAGCTGCCATAGGAATGATCGGTCGAGAAAATAGTTTTAGTGAGAAAAACTTTTTGTTTTCAATGGTAGCGTTTCAGTTATAAATATTATCTGTCTCAACACAATTCTAGAGAGCTTGATCAAAATCGGATGAATATTCGTAGCCATTTTTAAAAACTGGCAGTAATATATCAAGCTCCAAGGTATATAAACTTCAGTCGAAGAAGTTAGCTCTCATCTATTTTTTTGATTTGCTTTCATACAATTTATACAATTTGACAGATCCAAAGAGGAAGGGCAGAATAAAATTGTGGAAGAATTTGTAACTTCGAACTTTCAAGAGAGCTGTGCAGATAAGTAACCATGAACATTTTGAGCAAGTCAAGCGGTTCTCTAAGAGAAGTCAGCATCGAAGCTGATTTTACGAAATCAATTAGTATGACCTTAATTTCCTTGCGTTTTATGGGCACACTACTCATTTTGTATGGAGCAGCTGTCAATCAGCTGTTACACGAAATCAAATGGAAAGCAAATCAAAAGCAAATCACTTTCAGGAATACCACTTTTGATTTCTTATAATTTTGATAGTTTGAACTTTAACAAAATAATTATTTGCGCAATTGGGGTAAATAAACCTTATTTGGGCGACTAAATCACTTATATCATCTTTTTTTAAATTTTATTTATAAAATTTTTTTAAATTATATAAATTTTATTTATAAAATTATTTTTTTTTTTTTTTTTTTTTTTTTTATTAAAAAAATTTTTTTTTTTTTTTTTTTTAATTATTTTATTTTTTTTTTTTTTTTTTTTTTTTAATATAATATTTTGGTAATTGTCTAGTATAGGGACCTCACCTCAGAAAATTCTAAAAAAAAATTCCCTTCGATAGATGGTGAATTATGATGAATTTTCATGAAAAAGAAAACGCGGGGGTCTTCCATGGTTTCTTTTTAAACGAATTTTGAAGTTTTAATTTTTTACTTAATAAAACTTACGTATCTGTGTATGTGCTTTGAGAAATATGTCATAGTTGAACTATTTTCCACACCACCCGTTGGAGGTAAAGTTCAAGGCGCGTTTTTTTTATGTGGTATCCCCAAAAGGCCTAGTCCACGTAAGGAAGTGAAAAACTTAGTTTTGTTCTTCTTCCTCCTCTCCTTCATCATCCTCCTATAATGTGTGTTTTTTTTAAGAAAAATAAACAAAAAAATCTGTTTTAACTAAATCGCAAGCAGAAAATTTTTTGAAAAACGCGATGTAAAAAAATCATTTTTATAAACGCCACCAAGTTTCCCACAACTTTCCCGAATAGACCAATCAATGTAGACTTCCCTTAAGAAGTTTTTCCAGTCTATAATTGATTGCCTGGCCCAGCCCAATTCGTTTTCCAAAAACATAATTTCACCTTTTAAGGGGTAAAATGTAATCAAATAGTATTTAAAAACTGGCCACAAGAAAGTTAATTTTACCTTTTAAGCGAACAGTATCCCATACTACAAAATTTGCAATGTCCTTGATGGATAGTTTGGAATCAGCAAAAAAGGTGTTTGTGCGGATACTCTCAGAAAAGTTGCACTGTTTTGTTATCTTCTTTCTGTTCCCGTTTGTTGGAGCGGGACACCTTTTTCGGCACCGAAAGAATAGTTGGTTGCCCTTTTCTGCTGTTTTGCAGTCAGCTCCACAATTATCACATTTTTTTCGCGTAGAATACACTTGTGGCGCTTTAAATACTCGATGACTTCTCCTTCCGATAAGGATACAAAGTTGGACACAGTAAATTGACATTTCGTGCACTCCATTTTAATGAGAAACATTGAATGACAAATTAAAAATCCATTAAACTTTAATTAAATGTGACATATTTTCCAAAGCATATGTATATTTTTTCATTAAAAAATTAAAACTTCAAAATTCGTTTAAAAAGAAACCATGGAAGACCCCCGCAAATTTTTTGCATGAAAATTCTTCATAATTCGCGGTCCATCGAAGGGAATTTTTTTTAGAATTTTCTGAGGTGAGGTCCCTATACTAGACAATAGTTGCGATTCATGTCTCAAAAGTAATTTTAATGGACGCCGTTACAAGTGTTTAATCTGCTATGATTATGATCTATGCGCCGATTGTTATGAGGATGGCGTTACCTCCACTCGCCATCTGGTTGAGCATCCAATGCAATGTATTCTTACCCGTTCCGATATTGAATTGTATTTCGGCGGCGAGATGTTAACTTCGGATCAACCGCAAAGTTTCACGTGTCCTTATTGCAAAAAGATGGGCTTCAGTGATTCGACTTTATTGGAGCATGTATCAGCGGAGCATACGGAGACAAGTCTGGAGGTGGTGTGTCCAGTATGTGCAGGTCTACCAGGCGGTGAGCCGAATCTAGTCACAGATGATTTTGCTGGTCATCTAACATTGGAGCATCGGCAAGGACCACGCGAGTTAATATCCTTTTTGATATCCTTTTACAAAAAAACAATACATATGGGGGAACAACAAATGGTTTAACAATAGAATCGGTTCGGAAGTCAACCTTTTCTTAGGAGCTCATTTTCTTTATTGTTGGGTAGGGGTGTGTTCCATATTTCGACGTCGATTTCCGAATGAACTTTTGTATTTAGAATTAGAACTGCTTAAGTTAGGATTACAAGATCAGGTAAATATTTGACGACTTTATTCCGCTTGACCAACTTTCTGAACCTATCAAGTGACCGAATTTATCACTTTATATGGATAGTTGTTGGTTTTTAATACGAAATGAGACCGTTTATACAGAAATCGTCGTGCAAAAATGAAACATACACGTGCGCAGCCAAAGAAGTTTTAAAACAGAAGCACAATTCAAAATGCCTTTCGTTTTTGAGTGATGCTTACACCTTTGTGCCAAAGAGATACTTTATGGTGCCAGCAAGATACTTAACTCAAAAGTATTTTCGAAAGATAATGGTTAGAGGGAGACGGACATAGTCAAATAATAATAGAATGTCGAAATATCGATATTGAATACTTGTTGAATATATTTTTTGGTGTGTATTTTTGTTAGTTTCAATCACAAAAAATAGGTTTTTCTGACGGCATTCTCTTAGATATTTCTTTTACGTATTACTAATATCCAAGAAAAGAATTACTAATAAAGGAAACCTTTCTTTTTTGTCCAAAAAAAAAAAAAAGTATTCACAAAAATATCGTCAAAAGTTATTCGATTTCGATATTTTGACAACCCTAAAAAATAACTCGGACAGGCTAATATCTGAGTGAAAAGTTGTCGACATAGCAAATTGTGTTTCTATTTTAAAGGTTCTTTGGTTCATTTAACATTTGTTTGGGCCCAATAGTTTCACATTAAGAAAGAAAGACTAGTACAATTAAAATTCGAAACAGTAATTACCAATTTTCTCATATCAATCTACGCATTGTACAATAGAATTGTTCGATAATTTGGATAAATACCTTAAATGAGAAACTATTTATGTGCTTTTCCCACTCTAAAGTCTGATGACTCTTCTCCCAGAGAGCTGTTGTGTGTCAGATAAACTTAAAATTAACTCCGTTATTAGTGAGTTTATGTGACAGATAGCTCTATGAAGAAGATGCCGTAATATGGGAACTGTGAAGAGACTAAGGATTTAAAGGAATAGAACACCGCAAAACCAGTTCGGGAATTTTGAGTCCTTCGAACCGGACCAGAACTAATCACGTTCAAAAGTGATTTTTCTACAAGAACTTATCAGTTAGAAAAGATTCGGTTATATAATTAGAATATAAGTTACGTATGCAGTGAAGTGTTAGTAAAAAGTCGCGACGCTTGGCTAAGGAATAAAATAGGTAGAGGAATATAAAAAGACTAGGCCAAGGCTCTAACAAAAACCTTTGGTTTGAATCGCTTAGAAACCGGTCCACAAACGGAACTATTGTCTTTATGAATAGTTCGAACCTTCTACATAATTTGAAATGTCTGCAGCCTTTGTTAAATTATATGTTAAATCAAGTATCCTCAAAATGAAACAACTGACTGAATCAAACAAATATATCTATCTATAATGCTGTTTCAGTACAAATCCAACCATCCCTCTAGCTTAGAGGTGATGATTTGTTCCTCACAAAAAAAATTTAAAGGCCCATCTAAATACTTTTTGTATAACTATACTTTGCGTTTTCATTTTACCGTTTTTGCATCGCATTTTGAAACAAGAGCTCATGTAGCTAAACCGAAAACAGTTTTTAAATATGTGATCAAAAATTAAACATATTTTATTGGCCTATGTTATTGGAAGAAGTAATAATTTTTATACACTTGTATATTAACGTAAACCAGAAATATTGCAACGAATAGAAATATACATTTCCGACACCTTAAAGTAGATTAGAGACTGTCATAACCAGGAATCAAACCGTATCGTATTTCGGTTATGGTTCTGGTACGTACCGAATCTTGTGTTTCGGTAAAAGGTTCTATTTCGGTTCTTATATTATTTGGGTATTCGGTTCCGTACTGGTACCTAGATTTTTATTTCGTAACCGTACGATAACCCGGTATGTACCGTTAAAATGTAAGGAAAGATCGGTCCTTTGTTTTGCATCCATCCATCGATCTATTTTAATTGTACTGTTTCTTTTCATACAAATTCATTCATCAATCCACTTTCATCCGTTTCTGAAGTGAATCCGCAGTACCGAACCTCTTCTGCTTGAAAAAGTATATAAGAATATCTTTAGCCAGTTTTTTCAGAGCTTCTAAAACTATCACAACTATTCACACTGGGCGCAGCATTTTCACCAAACACGCAGCTTCCAAAACAGATCACAGCTGCTTCTACCGGATACGCTAATCTTAAATGAGTTATATAGTTACACTAAAGAAAGCTTTGCTGGAGCTTAAATTAGCGAATTTTGAGTAAAAAAAAAAGCTCGCAGCTTCGACTTGACAGATTTTTCGAATCTGCGGACGGTGTGAATAGACTATTATCATTTCAAAATTATATCAAAACTGCATATAACGACTTCAAAAGGGAAATTACGGCAAGTTGTTAAATGGCAAATCAAATCCGTTTATTGATTTACATAACAGGTGCGGCCCTCTCTTCATTTCAAAGTCTAGGTACATTTGTAAGCCCTGGTAGAGAACTAATGAATGATTACTATAATGAATAAGGTCCATTAGGGTGATAATCGCTTAATAGCTTCGTTAGCTGAAAGAATCCTTACCAAAGAACATGTTTTTTTTTTTACTAAAAAATATTTCAACAATATCAGATTTCATTGACCAAGCTTCAAACCAAAACCTTTGGTTCGAGAAGTAAAGGGACCGGGGCGAACCGTCTTCAGAATTTCAGAGGTTTGCTGCAGCCTTAGTCAGCGCTGCTTTCCTCATTAAGTTTCTCTTGAAGTGAAATGGAGAAGACAAGTACTTATTTGTTCAAAGGTTATCATGGCATTATAATAAGAATATATGATGCAACATTTTCTAAGAGAATGGTTTCGCGTTTTTCTATTTCACAAAACAAGATTTGCTAAGTCAGACTCTTTTTTTTAAAGCATACGTTTTAACCAAATTACGTAAAAGGCCACCAAAAATAAGTGCCTTCTTTGCCGACTAGTTTTTGCTCATAACCGAAACAGTACGGGTACAACGTTTAGGTTCTTTTCGGTTCCAAGGATATCGGTTCTCGGATACCTGTACAGAAAAAATTTCAAATATCGTTTCTGGTTCTGAGTTTTAATCGGTTCTTTTCGGTATACGGTTTCACTTCCGGTTCGGGGTTGATTTCCTGGTTCCTAAGAAACACGATTTTTAACTTAAAGGTGCAGAAATATTTGCTGTATCGTGTTCTATTTGGGTAAAATTTTCATATGACTGCAGACCGAACCAACTCGAACCGGAATTCCAAAATATTTTTCACAGCAGCAAAATATTTTAACCTGAATCTGTTATCGGTTCGGTTCAACAAACTTTATACCTTAAAATATGTGAAGTATTGGATAGCGATTTTTTTTTGCTATCTTTTTCATCGTTAAAGTAGAATTAAGTCTTTTAAAAATACTAAATAGAGGTTTAGAATTAATCTTAATGGCAGCCTTAAATTTATTAAATGATTCTCAAAAGATAAATGCTTAAATAAATATTGGTATAATTTTTCATGGACTACAAAGCTTAAATATGACTTCAATCTCACTTTCTAAACGATTGATGATTTAGAAAGTCATCTCCAAAATGTTGACGATCGCTATAATCTCTTTTAAAAAATAAATCGATTAATTATATTATTTTAGATTTCGAACTTTCAAAATCATCATCGCCTTAATTCTATGTTAATAAGCCTTTTCAAAATATTAAGAAATTCGGAATACTGTATATTTAAACAAATAATAATTGATTTCTCTTTAAATTGTGCAAAACGTAAGCTAAACCAAGGCTCGAAGAAAAACCTTTACGAACATTAACCATTGGTAAATTTTACACAGAACCCACAAATTGGAGCTCCGAAGCCAAAATTGGGTTTGCAGACCTGATATTGGTTTCTATTCTACTTTGCGTGTGATATGAGAGTAGGTCGCGATTTCATTTCACAGGTTCATATTCATGTTCCAGCAAGAGCGCCATAATATCAATTGTCTTGCAGTCGAGATTTCGGCTTTAGAGTTAATATATCATATTTTATTCTTTAATGAGCATTTTAAAGATACAATGTTTTCCTTGATTATTTCGAAACTAAGAAGAACTTTGTTCTCTGGGTTAAATCCATTGAGAACTTCAAAAGTGTTTTTCACTAAATTGATCATTTTGAGTAATGCCAATCTCTTGAAGTATGTGAGCGATATATTCTTGTCGCTGCGCTACAAACATCTGGAAAATGTTTAATATACCCTCTGCAAGGGTATAAAATACTTTTGTTTTTGTTGGTAGCGTGCCCAAAAATTAGAGTAAACAATTAGATTTTAAATTCAGTAACGTTGGTAATCAGTTTGGAATCGAGTTTCCTCAAAAATATTGTTATTTTATGAGTCTTTTTATTAAAAAATTTTACCCATTTCATAAGTTTCAGAACTAAACTAAAAAAAACTTAATTTTAAACATCTCGGTTCCAATATCTCAATGGACTTAGGATTATTGACAAAAATGTTGATCGAAAACTGAAAAATGGGTTACAAGTTTTGAAACAAAACCTTACATTCACAAATCGGCCCCAGAACCGAGCTCTACTGGTCTATGACCTACATAAATAAATCAACTACAAAGTATTCAATTTATTCAGAGTATTCAAGCATAAATTCTGATTTGATTAGTTGCTCTCTTTACTCGGTTGATTATTTGACTCAGTTAAACCCTAAGGAATATCTCGAGTAGGTTGAATGAAGTACATTCTAGCTAACTTAGCTTCTAACACGAACTCAAGTATGAGAAATCTTATTGCACAACTTCTTTGGTTGCCTTAACCTTTAGACATTACGACGAGCCATCGGCCATACGTCATGGTGGTGGTGGAGTGCGTCGCATTCCTGGCCGCACCCTCGGCGGGCCACGCACGCGTCGCTCTAATATGCACTTTAGCTCATCGAGTGGACTATCGGCCTTGTCACCATCGGGTCGCGAATCAGTTGATCCTATAGCGGAATTGCTCTCACAGCTGTCCGGCGTAAGACGTGGCGGACCACCAACATCGCAGTTGCAGCAACTGCAAATGCAAATGCAGTTGGATAGGCAGCAGGCGACGGTAAGCAGCAGGAAGGGGGGCATGATGTGTGTGTGTGTGTATATAGGGAAATATTTTACGTTTCCGCTTTTGCATTATTTTAGGCATCACGCCAAATCGATCGAGTGCCAAGACGTGGGCACCCCATAGTCTCAACATCGAATTCGAATGCAGCCATGGCCGAAGTGATCAGCGGCGGAGGAAGTGGCGGTGGCAGTGGCGCAGTTGGTAGTGGCAGCAGCAGCGGAGGTGGTGGTGGAACGAATGCTAGTGGGGTGACCGCGCCGCCCAATCTGCGCACCACTGAATGGCCAGTGACTGCCAGCTTCTCGACATTGGCCAGCAATCATCAACAGACACAGTCGAGTCTGGCCGCCAACAGCCTCAATGCGCGAGAAGTAGTTGTTCATCTATCTGATTCCCAAAATGTATAAATTTCTAACAAATCTCTGTACGCTTCAAATCTTGCAGGCGATCGGCACAGGTAGCAGCACCAACAATGCCTTGGGCATCAGTGTAGGAGTGGGCGTGGGCGGAGTTGCCCCCAATGGAGTAATTGGTGGTGGAGGAGCAGTCAATGGCGGCCAGGCCATTGGTGGTCAGGGTTCAGCAGCTGGCGAGGCTCTGTTGTTGGCCCAATTTATGCAGCCCACACTGACCGAGGCCGAGTGGGCGAATGTTGAACGCAAGCGGGCAGATCGGTAAGCATTTAAAGTCAGTCAGTACAAAGGTTTTATAGGAAAATTTAATTCGTTTATTCAGTTTGCTCTGTGCCAAGTCAAATATCTTAAAAGACTGCAAAATTGGATTGTTATAATAGAGTATAGTCTGGGGGACTAAATAGTTTACTTTCCTTAAGATCTAGCCTTTTTCTTGGTCCACATAATATGCCTTCTTTTATCTTAAAGCAATTTGCAAAATTGCTTGCCTTCCCTACCTATCTACATCTTGCTTGAGCAGTCTAAATTTCCAACTTCTTGGGAAGAATCTTTTATTATTCCCTTAAATTATAAATTGATCATGTTCTGAGATTTCTAACTACAGGGGCATTACGTAACTCTCTGCTATACCTACACTTTTCGAACAATTATCAATGAAGACTCGTGTTTCCCATTTATGATCACTGCACCAGCATGGTTTTGTTAAAAACAGATTCATTACTACAAACCAGAGGTCGCAAAAATCGGTCCCCCGTTTGCCAGTGTCAGAAAACGACCGTTTTCGCACTACCACATTTAATAAAGGTGCCGAAACAACCTTTAACTACGTTATCGTCCTGTCTTTGGTTATGAGGGGATTAGAAAGGTCTTCGTCTTTGTAGGTATGCATCCGTTTTTACGCTAACAGCATAGGCTCGGCTAACAATATGAATCTATGCGAAAACAATATGCGCTCTCTCGTTCTCTCTCACACTGACTCGCTCTCTGCTTATGCTAAACTCTGGCAGTCTCTTGAGTCTGCAACCTTTTCAACTAACATTATTACAGTTCGGTCTTCGATTAGACCGCATTTTATGAGCGATTGACTGACTTGGGCCTGGTATGGGGTTGCTCTCAGACCGTTTAGTGCTGTGTGTTCAACCACAGCCACCGAGCAGTGAGCGAGATTGCAGCTTAAATTCGGTTGAGGGAAGCCCAAGCGCGTTTTGTCTTTTTTTTGTCAGTGACGTGAGCAGAGCAAACTGAACTTTGAGTTGAGCGTTATTTACGAGCTATGCTAAATCCTACTGGAATATATTTCTTCATTGATTCAATGTTTTACTAAAAATTACAAACAGGTGTTAATTTTACTGATTTTAGTTAGGCTTTCCCCAGGGTTTTTTTTTTTTTTTTTCTGATTTTGAAATAGATTTCTGCTTGGGCCTCTTAATTGGATTTCATCTTATCTCTAGTCTAGAACTAAGAAAGTAGTATTCTATAAATGCACTTCTTTATCGATATTTGTGTAAGGTATGCGGAATGAAATACGAACATTATTTTAAAGGCATTTACAAAGTTCCAAAAATTTGAAAAGTAACTGTTCTATACCAGCATGCATGACACCAAAGATGAGCTTTCTAGATAACGCACAGTAGCAATCATTGAATGCAGCAGAGCATCGAAAGTTAATTTGCACATACTGCACCAACAACCCAAAGCAGACGAAAAATGAAATATATCACAGTTTTTCGGTAATGGGAGTCAAGAAGACTCTTATTTATAAAGTTATCTCGGATATGAATAGTGGACAAAAAATGTATTAAAAACCTGAATCCGGAAAAAAATGCAACTTACAGCTTTCTGAAGTACCAGAGCTAATTTAAAGGCTGAAATTGTGGGTCGCACAGTAAAATGATAAAGTGGGCTCGCTAAAATATATAATATGAGTGACATCACTATAAAAAATAATATACTAATGATATGGGAGTGATATGATAAAAAAAACAGGACCTGCTATTTCTGAACAGCAAAGAAAGACCATTTAACATCGGCTAAGAGCACTCTCCTAGCACTACCTAGTAACCGCGGACAAAAAGTACTTGCGTCTTGGACAATCTGTTACAATGGGAGAATACAATTTTAAAGTTGGGGAGGATTTTGTTTGCCTCGGAACGACGATAACCAGCGACAACAACATCAGTCTAGAAATCCGACGAAGGATCACTCTTGCAAACCGATGCTACTACGGGCTAAGTACGGAGCTGAAGAGCAGAGACCTCAAGCGAAGAACAAAATTAGCCCTATACAAGTCGCTTATCATCCCAGTCCTGCAATACGGCGCAGAAGCATGGACAATGACAGCAGCGGATGAAGCGGCGATTGGCGTGTTTGAACGAAAGATTCTTCGGAGGATTTATGGACCTTTAAAAGTTGGCGATGATTTCCGCATTCGAAATAATGACGAACTGTATGAGCTCTATAGGGACATCTGTCTGGACAAGCGCATAAAGCAACAGCGGCTGCGCTGCTTAGGACATGTCACCAGGATGGACGAAGAAGCTCCAGTAAGGAAAGCCGGTGAATCTCCAGAGGTGCCTCGAAAAAAATGGTTCTGCGGTGTACATCAGAACTCAAAATCTACTGAACCGATCCAAAAAAGTTGATGAATTTGTCGAGGTAATCAAGAAGCGTTTTTTTTTTTTTCATCTTTTTCTATTTTTTACAGCACTTCGAAGTGAAAAACCCGATTTTAGCTCAAAAAATCGCGGTTAATTTGTTATTAAAAAATAGAAAAAGATGAAAACAAAAAAAAAAAAAACTCTTCCTGATTACCTCGAGAAATTCATCACCGAAAGGACAGGAAATTGATATACATATTAAGTATACAATATGTACCCAAGTAGCAAAACCCTCTAATGTACCCCAATTAAGGCCAATTGAAAAATTTTGGGCCACTTGGTTTTAAGCCAAAAGTCTATGGCAAAGGATATAAGCCCAAACACAACAATTACTTGATCTCAAAAATCAAAAGGAAGCTTGGAAAAATCGATACAAGCGGAATTCAGGAGGACATGCGCGAAGCTCCTCGGAATATATGATCGCTATTCATTCATTCGTCATGACATTTTTTTTTTTAATAATTTAAAGTGGAAAAAAAAACCTATATTTTTCTCCCACTGTTAAAGTATTTATCATGAACCCTGTGTAAGCGCATAGAGTCTGTCTAGAAACAGTTCATTTCGTTTGCTCTTCCCCACCTGGGTTGGGACCCACAATTTAGCCTTCCTCCTTAAATATCCAAAAATTAGTTTTTAGATTGAGCATATACGCGCTATGTTGGGTATAATGTGTTTTCACAAGCTTATAAAGGTTGATATTGACGCAGAGTAACTACAACAGCAAGACAAACACGAAATAATATCTCCTTGAGACTTCCTGTTGCTTCTTAATTGTAAGTCTATTTAGGGATTAAAAATTGTAATGTACAATAATATCTTTCCCCTTCTTAGTAGTAACATTTTCGACGAAGGCTTTATGTCTTTGATTTTTTACAATCTTGCACTTGCAAGCGTCTACTTGCTTCTTGTACATCTTGGCAATTCCTTCTGATCACTAACGTTGCGAGTACCCTACTCGCGTAGCTGGTCAGAACAACAAAATAAATAATGTTTTATTCAATCTATATTTGATGTGAAACATCTTTAATTTCGGGACGGAAGATTTTAGTTGGAGTAAAATTTGATTTCAGCGTCACGTGACGATGACGTCAGCATATTTTGTGTTGTTTTAGGGGAGAGTGTCTCAGGGGCAGGGGAGAAAAATGGACGGAAAGAGGAAGGAAAACTGGGGGGAAAGTGGAAGTGACTAACAGTGTCTTGACAGTGAGTAAACAGTGACTAAAAAGTCCTTAAACAGCTCTTAAATTAAGCATCATGTTATACATCAAAGCCGCGTGAGTGTTAACGATTTTTTAATTAGTTCGTTTCGATTATACATGCAGTGCAACGATTCTTTCGCATTTCCACACCTTTATGATAAAAGCTTTATTCTTTATTCAAAATCTGGTTTAGTTGCAGCAATTACGTCAGTCATTTGAGCCTTAACTTGTTCCTTGGAACGATTTTTGCAGCAAAATACTCTAAAAGCGTGACATAAAACAACTTTACTCACAATTCAATGAATAGTGCAATCAAATTTTGCCACATTTCGTGTGAAAGCTTGTTTAATATAATACAAATTCTCATAAGTGATAAGCTTCGTGCAATGGGTATGGTTTTCTACGTGGATTATCCAGATAGGAGTATTATATTTGACGACTACTGTACACTGAATTCAATCATAACAATAATCGTGCTTCGATCCAAATGACTATTGTTTAGACCGCACAAAAACCGTTGATGTGCCAGTGGAGCAGAGCTAGCTGACATGAAATTTTCATACAGAAGGCTCCGCTCAGCTAAGATGTTGGTGTGCGGAATAGTTCTGGGCGTGTTGTTTTCCAAAGCTGATACGCTCCGGTAGACTGTCTGTGTGCATCGGGTCAAACAGTCAATGCTATACGAAATTTGATAATGCGTCCAGTGTTTGATATGCTTTTTTTATACAGCAGTAAAAGCTACCAAAAGTAAGCTCCGCTCTTGCTCCTGCTCTGAATGTGAAAAGAGCAGAACAGTAGCCTGAGCACAAAATCAAATCTAAAACACTATTGCTCTGCTCACAATAGCATACAAAAAAACTACTTTCCAAATATTTGGAGCAATCAGAGCATAGCAGGCCCAGAGCTTCTAGAGGTGCTCAATCTGCTTACCATAGTGCTCCGTATAGATGCTCTTGTAGTTCCTCCATATCGTCTGCTAAGAATTCTATAAATACTTGAATAGATTGGCTGAGTGGTGACTATTCTAATTAGTATTTTAGTTCTAGTAGTATTTGAACATCAAGTTTGATCTCAGGATTTCAATTGTCCTTCGTTGCTGCTAAAGCACCAATATGAAGATTTGGGGTGATTATTGGGGGCCTTGCAGAGTTCACAATCTTTAACATTACTTTGGGCACGCATCACTAATGTCAAGCGTCATTAAAAATAAAATTCTCCACCCATCAGAACGGTTAATGTTATGTATTGTTAAAAGTTTATTTCCTATGGGCTTAAATCAAGAGATGTGCAACCGATAGCCTTGATTGATCATCTTAGATTTTGATTTCGCGGAACTATAAAGGTAGAAATAAGGATATAAATAATTTTAAGGGCAATTGCGTTGTTGAGCTTCTTTTCTGTAAATAAAAGTGTTTTATGTAGAATGTTTGTATATTTGGTACCAACGGGCGTCTAAACCGCAGAACCCTTCTTCACGAAATTTCTTAGAATGTTCATGGCGATCTCAAGTCTGTAAATGATCCAAAAACCACCCCAAATTTGCAAAAATTCTCTGTATGACAAACATTTTATATGGATACATTGCGCTGCATTATGTGACGGCCACAAGAAAAGAGAGCGAACGAGAAAGAGAGAGTGCAGCTAACCAAAATCTTTACCATATACATATGTATGTGATATTACTTTAGGCATCATCAGTTAATTCTAATTTTTTCTATAGCCACATATCGGAACGGTGGGAAAAAATGAAACAATATTTCCAGATCTTTTTAAATTATCAAAAGTTTTGCTAATAGTACCACACACACAAATAAGTTTTAAGAGTTTGTTTTTAGGAGTAGATTTTATAATTATAACCCCGCTTTTGTCTGCATGAATTGTCAAATTGATATTTTATACTAATAACCGTAATCGTAACCAAAACCCGAAACAGAATTAGGTTAATAACCGTAACCATTACCGTAACCCATATTCCACAACCGTAATATAACCGTAACCGGAAAAAAACGATCGGCCAAAACAGTAACCGTAACCCAAACCGGTATTCGTTTCGGTTTTAATCTCTGCTTCTAAGCAAGCGTTTTAAAAGAAAAACTGTAAAGAAAATGAATTATCCTTATCAGTAATAAATGCTAGCTTTTCCAACCTTCTAAACATCGAGTCAAATCGGAAGAAATATTGTATTTATCTAGTTGAAAAATATTTTTGAAATTCAGCACAATACATTCTTATTCTTATTTTGCTATATATTTATTAAATGTTTCGAAATTTTCTCAATCTATTTTTACAGCTCCATGTTTGTGCAGTCATTGATTCTATCGATGCTTTGCACAGAGGCATTGGACTTGAATGCTTCAGATGAGAGCGTTGATAGCTTGGCCAAGAGTGATAATGTACATAAAGAGCAAGAGCAGCAAAAGCAGCAACACGAAGAAGAGGAGACGCTGCTTAACAACAATGCCGAAGTGGAGCATCAGCAGCTGCAACAGCCACATCTAGCAATGGTGCGACAGGTGAATCAAATGCAACAGACCTCACCAGAGGATTTCGTTTGCGATGAATATCGCTATAAAAATAAAAAGGCCAACAATACAACACAAACAGGAAGCGGCGGCGGTGGTGGTGGTGTTGGCGTATTAGGAGCCACTGCTACAGCAGCAACTGCTGCCGCCACCGGAGCAGCAACAGCGGGAGCGGGAGCTAGTGCAGTAGGTGGAGCTGGCAATAAGCCAACAGCAGATAGAGGCATCGAAAGACGCGGCCGCCCACCGCCAGCCGAGACTGCCACGGGCAGTTCTCAGCAGGCGACAATGCCGCCAGCGTCCCAGCAAAAATATAAACAACAACAAAATGCGAATGCGGCAACCAACACAAATCAAATACCCGACACTAGGTAGTGCCTCAGAGGATTATGATGATCAAACCACACCCCCAAATCCAATGTAGCTGCAGCAGCCACAATTAAATCTATCACCACCACAGCAACAACAACATAAATACCAACAACCATAGAAGGGAAAGCTTCGGCTACGGAGGAACTCCGAGTTCCAGGAGTTCGGGTTCATCTTTAGCCTTGGCTGATGCCACCGCCGCAGCAATTTCGTCAAAAAAAAAACTATATTATATGTATCGTTTATTAAATATATTAAAATTTATATAATTATAAAAAACAAATGAGAAGAAAGATGTGCAGCAAGAGGAAGAATTATTGTAATCATTGAATTAATTATAATTTAAAGAAACCACAAAACGAAAAAAAATGATTCGCAGTGCTTTTTGCTTGGCCACACAGAAAGGGTAAACAACAATTTGTACATCTCTGGGCGCCAAATCGATCCTGAACAAAAACGCTAAAGTGAATTGGTTCGTGTTTTCCAAACCAAACGCTTTACAATCCTCCACAAAATCATCAGGTCCGTGCTTAACTTAGAAAAACCGGTATTTTTCATTTTCCATTATTTGTCATAAGTTCCATTTTCCATTCCATTGTGTGGTTTCATATAGGGGCTGAGGCTGTACTCTAAGGAACGATTTTTGAACATTTCTTTGCTCTTTGTTAACTTCTGAGTTGCCCTTCTTTAATGCCCATTTCTGATTTTTCGCACCCTGAGGAGAACTCTTTGCAGGAGTATTTAAATGACGGGACGGGCTGCAAGGAAGCAATGGGCCAGTAAGTATTGCTGATGCTAGTCATGGCTTCTCCATTTAATTTAAATGTACCTTGTCCGTCCGTCTGTCTGTTTCTACGCAAACTAGTCTCTGTTTTTGTCGGAAGCTGGCTTCGGAATATCTTAACGTTATTGAATCTTAGTGTCCCCAACCGCGGCCTAATACTTCGTTCAAGATCGGTGGGTCAGATGACTATATCTTAAAGCTGTCATAGAAACTATCGGTCGAAAAATGGGTCTTATTAAGAAAAACTTTTTTGTTTTTAATATTAACGTCTCTAAACTCAACAACTATTATTATTATATGATTTCACCCAGATTTGCAGTTTTTGGTCGAAATCGGATGTCTACATCTTATAGTCATCATGTCATATTAAAGGAAATGAACTGTCAAAATGTGGTGAACTGTGCAAAATTTCGTCCAACGGTTTGAGTAGGGCAAATGGAGAATAAGAAGAAGAAAAAACAAAAAATCCAGTGCAATTTGTAGAAAGTGTTTGCAAAAAAAAATTTTTTGCTGGTCACAAAATATTTTAAGAATACGGTCGAATATTTTTGCCATTAAGAAGATCGATTGAAGGTAATTGGGATTTTTGAAGTTAAAAGTTGAATAACACAGGCAGTATTTGGAAGCGAGAACATTGAACAATTCCGATTCCGCATGACTTGATCGAAATCGGAAACGGGAACAGGCCTGTGTAACTAATTTGCAAATTCGTTATGTGGGATATGGTCAAACTGAGAGTTTCCTCTGAGAGTATACATTGACTGGAGTGTAAATAACAGCCGTTCCGTTATTGGAGGTCCAAAAATGGGAAACGGAAAATTAATTGTGGAAGAATAGTGGAAGGCCAATGGGTGTTTAATGGCATCTGCGGGAGTCCGGTGCGTTTTTCATAGCGCTAGTCGAAACCCGCGACAAAAGTACGTTGCTCAGCGTTATTAAGGAGCGAGTTGCAACTGGGCTGAATTGCTCATAAATTTGTAGAAATTATTGCTGCAGGCACTAATATTAATTACACAAGTTAACACGACTTTTCAACCTCTACAATTTGAAGTCACTCTATATGTAAAATCACGCGCTGAATCCGAATATGTAGCTTATATTAATTTCTCAGTAGAACAGATTTTCGAGATACTCCCAAATTACCGTTTTTCGCATATTTGAAAAAAGAACCTCTCACTTAATTTCATATATCTCAATTATGAAATAACTTCTGAGCAAGTTTTGTACACCAAATTAAAGCTAATAATTTAATTGTCAAATTTGTGGTGTAGCAGCTAATTTCAAAGATATCAAGAATTTTGCTTAAATTTTATCGAAAACAACAAATTCAAAAGTCTTTATACATCGAAATCTGTTAAAAATTGTAGCAGTTATTAGCATTTTCATTTTCCAAAAAGTGAGCAATTTCCAGTTTACGGCATTCTTATCGCCGAATTTTTCAGAAAAGAAATCCAAATGAGAATCCAACAAATAAAGTTTCAACTACATTTTTACTCATGTTTGTAATACAATATGCAGCGTTTGAGTGTAATGAAAACTTTTAATATAAAATACAAACTTTACCTTTTTTCATAATTTCTTATTAAATTTGCGACGACTTTCTTATAGTTAGGACTTCTGAAATTTCCAAGAAATGAAGTGACAACACAACGAAACGAATTCCATGCGTCCTCTTCATCCTTGGTTAATATTAAATTGAATTGGGAGTCCTCCAAAAGATTTTTAATTTGCGGTCCAACAAACACACCCTCTTTGATCTTTGCCTCGGATAGGTAAGGGAACACACTCTTCAGATATGCAATTGCATCACCGTCTTTTGTAGAGCCTTCACAAAAATTTTTTTTGGTCTGAACCCGATCAACTTTATGTGAAAGGTAAAAACGAGGAATAATTTATCTTAGATATAAAACAATTTAAAAAGGCTTACTAACCATTTGAACAGTGACTCGGGTGATTGCTTTTAGTATGTGTTTTGTGTTTAACTTTAAAGGCTAACTTACAATTTGTAAACTAAATACTACCACTAAACTAGTATTTCTAATTAAAATCATTCAATTTGAATCTATCCACGGCCAGCGAGGGTAAATTCTCCAAATCGTAGGCATTTTGTATTCCCTTTGGTTTGAAGCAAAATAAATGTTCCACCGCCTGTTTGATTTGTTGCTCGGAAGCATACGGATTTGCCAGCACAATGGAATGTGCCAGCATTTTGGCCAATTTCTTGAATAGAAAACGATTGCCAATCAAACCCTCCTGCAGTGGCGGCATTAGGTGTCGGACAATCCAAGGCCGAATGCGTAGAATACAACTGTCAAGCAGCACTTCATCCACCAGATCAATGGAAGGACTTGATATATGCGTGGCAAATTCATCATCACTGTCCTCACCGAAAAGCAAATGGAACTTTTGTCTCAACTCGTCCTCACAGCGCCAATCCGCCTCAAGCAGACGCACCAAGCAGGCACTTAGGCGACGGCGCTGGGCGTAGAGTTCACAGGGCCAGCGACTGTTGCGCAAATCGTTTACTTCATTTGGTTGGGCTGCAGGTGGAGGTGTGGGCGTGGCCGGCTCTGGCGCCTGATCAATCTCCTCTAGTATGGCACAGACCTGTGGATCATCCGTTATGGCTCCTGGTTCAATACCAAAAATATCATTCAAATCTGTGGGTTCATCACCAAAGAGCATTGCCAACTCCTGAGCAACTGCATCTTCGGTTTCATCTGCTGCCTTTTGTTGTTCCCTACTTAAACTCTTACTTCGACTGCGACAACGAGGAAGAATTTCATTCTTTTCAGTCTCATTGAGTCGAGCCTGGAACAAATCGATTTTCTGGCTTAACTCGTAGCTGGCATATTCATCGTCATAGTTTCCATTAACATGGCTGGCATCTTGACATGTTGTTGTTTGGGTGGACTTGTCAATCGTACTGTTAGGACGAACCTTGGACTCGAAAGGCTCCTGCACTTCGCTGTCAATACGCTGACTTTGCATTTCTTCTAACAAAATGCTAGCCAAACGACACTCCTGTGTATTTCTTCTTACGGTGGCAATCTAATTAGATACATAAATTAGTTCATCGACTTTGCTTGTAGTGTACACATTACCATCTTAACCATGGCCCGTTGATACAGCTTGGCCACCATGCAAGCTTTGATGGCCTTGTCCTCCAGTTTGATGACGCTTTTGTCAATGCAGGACCAGGCAGTGGGTTTATGATGATTTCTTGAATTGGCCGCCCAGGCACAAATATTTTCCTGCAACTGACGTTCCAAGTAACTAACATACTGTTGGCGAACCTACAAAAAAATTCAATCAAACTTAAACAAAGTCAAATTGCATTTGTCCCTTCTTGGCCAGGAACTTACCACCTCTGTAAGCAGCACCAAATCTTCAATACCCTGATATGACATGATGAATGGAGAGATCAAACGGAAGAATTCCGTTGGTGCTAAACTTAAATTTTTTTTTTGGCCAGAATAACGTTGGACAACCTTTATGTAGAAGAAGACTGCTTTCAAATAAACAATTTAAATGGAAGAGTTGCCACCCGGTTGTGAGCTGCAGCTGTTTGTTAGAGATGGTAAAGTTCTCTTCAAGAGCAGAATAGTTCCCTTATTTGGCCAATTTGAGCAAATTATTTGCCTTCCATTCGGAATTAGTTGTCAATTCCGCTAGCAGACGGTTTATTGCCAGCCATTCAGCTGTTTTTGTCAATCGCGCGATTTTTTTGTATCAAATTTTCGTTATTATTTAATTTTATAGATAGTTTGGTTTATTAAAAAACCAAAAATACATTTCTTTTGTAATGGCGGTCAAAATTCATTTGAAAAATAAATTAAATGAAATGAATCTTGCGTCGCAAGAAGGAAGGAAGGATATCTGCTGCTCCAAATGCGTCGCAAAATGTATACTGAACCCACATCGAGTTGGTTTAAGATTTGGAAAATTCCACGTCCTCCATCTTTTAGCAGCGAAAAACTGTCTCTCTCTGTATGAACTCGTTGATCTCAGAGACTATAAGAGGTAGAGCCACCAATTTTTGCATGTATGTAGGTGTATACTGTACCCAGATCAAGTTTCCTCCAGATTTGGCAAATTCCTCCTCCTCCTTCTTCTAACCGCGAAAAACTGTCAGAGCTACAATTTTTAAGCTTGATCCTAGTGACTTAATATATATTCAGTAAGGACCAATATCTGTCTATAGCAATAGTGGTAAGATCCGAGCAAAAACACCGAAGATATGCAAGTGCGCCTCCCCATTTATTCAAATAAATTTTAAAATAAATGGAGTTCAAAGCTATAGGAACCACATTACTTGGAACAGGGTATTTTGCTGTCGGGGCACTCGACCGCTGCACTGCTCCATGACAGATAAAAGATAAAAGAGGATAACAGTTTTCCTTGATTTTCCACCATTCAATGGGTTCGAAGTCTTCGCTTAAAGAAACTCTCTCTGTACAATAACTTTCTATTTCCTCCAAATGCGTTTTAGAACTGTTTTTTTGAATAAGCCACCAGGTGAGAAAAGAATAGTTGGGTTTTTGGCACTACGCACAATGGTCCCAAAGTCGATTTTTTTTTGGCATAAAGTCTAATTATAAAGATTTTTGCACGAAATTTGGTTTATACTCATATTTCGGGCCCCCAAAGCGACTTACAAAGATTTGTCCAATTCGGACTATTATTTCATATAGCTGCCATTTAAACGATGTGGCCGATTTTCACTAACTTCGTTGTATTTTAAACTATTGAACTGAAATTCAGTTTATACGCGTATTTTAGGCTCCCAATGTGTCCTACCAAATTTGGTTCAATTTGGACTATTATTTCATATAGCTGCCATAAAACCGATCAGGCCGACTAGCATGAATTTAGCTGATTATGATGATGTAATAAATGCAATATTTACAAAAGCTAATCTTTTCACACAACTTTAATTGGGTATATATTTTTAATCATTAAGTTCAGAATCTAAATGTAAACAGTATTTATTCTCAAAATCAGATCCATCCGAATCGGTATCGTCAGTATTATCTTCATCACAAAGAGGGTCCATTCTAGAACTTAATGTAAAAGAGGGCACGTCCAAAAGCGCAATGACATCCGTCGGAAGAGGTATCTTTTTATTTTGTTCCTTTCCTTTTATTTAAACATAAACTAGAGATCAGTGGATCGCTAGTCCATAGTTCTATGAAAAACGACGTGCACGTCTTCCAAAATTAGGTGATATATTCTGATCATCGTCCCTTGTTTTAATAATTAATTTTGAAGTATTTGAAGTATTTTAGTTTGAAGCATTTATTTGCATAGGCCACGAAATTTTTAATCTTTTTTTTTATTTGCTCATTTTTTTTTATAGATGAACCTCCACATTTTTTTATATATGAAGTCGAATACAGCTAATGTTTTACGTCCATTTGTTAACCACACTTCAAACAATTCATTGTGCTCAAACTCAAAGTGGTCTGAAAAAATCGCAATTTCACGGGTTTGTGAAAATTCGTGAAAAACCCAATTAGTCTATCGTAAAGAGGACACTTTAATAAACAATCCACCGAACTTTTACTCCACGAAACAGAATTATTTTGAGGTTAAGCTCGCCTAAAACAACACACAACAAAAGCACATAAAAAACATAATAGAACAAACAGAAACGAAATTGTATTAAACATACCTTGGACATTATTTTTCATAGTTCACTTCAATTGATTTAATCAATTTTCGTTTATTTTAAAGGCAAAAAACTTAGACAAAGTTTTGCCACAACAAAAGCCACATGTGAAGTTAAATGAATGGCTGTTTTTCAGGGCTTAGCTGCATTTCATAATAAAAATTTTCGATTCGATGACCACTGGTATATACTCTTTTAAAAAATAAATCGATTTTTCCACAAATCGCAACTTTTTTTTTTGTACTTTATGCCAAAAAAATCGACTTTGGGACCATAATGCAACGGTTTGATTTTTAGAGTTAGTTGCCAATTGACAAATCGGGCTTGCTGGACTTGATTCATTACTCGAAAAACTATTGTTATTGGGACTTCCGCTTGTGTTGTAAATCAAATTATTCATTTTTTTTATAACAGAAATTTTTTATTTGTATTATATCCTCATGTTCCATAATTGCTGCAGGTGGATATAAAAAAAATGCAGGAAATACTTGAATGTTCATTCCAAATCGTATTCACATTAATTAAAATTCTTCAGCGTTCGGTTCGAAAAGTGTTATTATTTTCGCAATAGAGGGTAAAACAAAGCATAAAGAAGGAGAACTACACGTTTGAAATTCTTATAAAAATTCTTTCAAAATCTTCAAGCAAATTTAATATTATTCTTAACCCATTAACGCCGGCTCCCTTGTGAGTGGGAGAAAATGGTTGAAACTTACTGGAGGATGCCATAATGAAACTCATATTCCGCTCACAAAAATTCAGCCCCCTATCTCTACCTATAGTCCGTGCAGGGGGTGGTGCGTTTTCGCACTCGTCGGCGTTAGTGAGTACAATTTTATTACTGAAAAAGATTTTATGAAATAGATGAATTGTTAAGGAAATACATGGAATAGGTTGAAGTTTAAGTTAAATTTATTTATGGTATTCTGAGAAAAATTTAGGGAGCACTGCCACTTTGCACTGGGCACAATAGTAGATGGTGTGCGAGGCACAGTGGCGACAGCGAATTCGCTTGGTCTCCTTCTCAATGTTGTGCCCAACATTATCCAGTTTCAATCGTTTTTGAGCTGGTGTGTCTTGAGATTTGGGACCACGGTGATATGCCACTTCCTCACTTTGCAGAAACGAATCTATCACAATGTTACGGAACTCGAATTGTCCCATCTTATTGAATTGCTTTATTTAGCCATTCTTATATTTCGTTAAGTTTTAGCGCTGGTGACTACGATTATCGCAAAAAAGCTTCCAAGCATTGATCATTGCAGCATCGAAATAAATTGTCGCCGTTGTCATTGTCGGCGTCCGGGTTATCAACGTGCATTTCGACGGAACCACAAATTTCAGTTTTGTTAGGTCCAGCATTATCATATAACATGTGGTCGTCCGGGACATCTTCTTTCATGTAGTCCAGATTTCCGGCGGCTAGGGCCGATGCGTTCGAAAATTGTTTTTGAGGCGCGATTTCACCATCATAAGACCATTCGTTCTCAGTTATAAGTTCCACATCTCGAACTGATAATCCTTTCCCTCTCGAAGTAAAATTTGAACACTGCTAAATTTCAAACTGAATACACGAAAAAGCACGGTCACTATCGAAATCCCAATTACAACTGACTGATGCGCAATCGAAATCCCAATTACAACTGGAAGCGCTATTTTATCGTTCGCACATATGGATCACCAAAAAAGTTTCTCTTACTAAAAATGTACTCATTAGCGCCGACGGGTGCGAAAACGCAAAGCATGTACCTGTGCCAAGACGTATATATGCACAAATTTGAAATTAATATGCGTTAAACATAGGGCAGAGGGCTACCGATCCCTATCATTATATATTTTATAATTATTTTTTGTCTATATGTTTCAACTGTATAATAGGATGTCCTTAAATTTTAAGTCTTTTAAATAATGCAGAGTGACACCTAAGGAATATCAATCGTTGCCGATACTCCTCCATTATCCACTGCTTCTTCTTTTATTTCCTTGGAGATCATTGTCCGCTTTTCTTCTGCATCTTTTTCCGCATTTCGGCTTAATGTCGTTGCGTCCGGCAACAGGTTATCAATATCGACGTTCGCTCTATAAGCAGCACCAATTTGTATAAAGAATTTGGCCAGATTGCGAAATCCATTCCCTGCATTTTTCTATAGCTGTTTTTTTGTCCAAGCTAGAAACTTTATTTGCTTCCATGGGTTGTCTTAAGGACAGACAACATTTGTGTCTTGATAAATTTGAAGTTTGGTTGTCAACAAATTTCAGCACTTTTCTGCATGTATAGCAAAAAATCAAGCCCTCAAGGACAGTTTGGTCTTCTTGGATAATTTGACATAATATTGTCCAAATAACAATTTTGCCCGTGTGTGTTGGGGCTATAGTGTAATCGCCAGCTCTATTTTACTTTTAATTACTTCCACCATTATGTCCCTCCGCAGACAAATTCGAAGATGCACTGAACTTGAACGCAAAGAACAGATCAACCAAATGCACCATGGTGTTGAAAAAATACTCGAGTGACACCCCTGTAGTTCTCTGTTAAAAAAATGCCAACTGAACATTTCAAAAGAAGTATTGTAGTTACAATTTATTCATAAACACATTTTTGTAATTGCAAACTACACCCCCACATTATAAAGTAACGAGAACCCCCCCGTCCGGCTGATCAATTCTACTTCCTGCTTAAATGATTTTCTTATTTCGTCTGGGCGCATTGCGTCGTTTGCCATAGTCCACTTGACTGACCATCAGTGGATCATTGCTTTGTCTCTCATAGGCCTTGGCCGCCGAACTTCTGTTTTGCTTTGGTTTTGAAGCAGATGATGATGATGACTCTGCAGTATCGGGACTAATCACACGTTTCAGTGCCTTTGGCACAATGTATTCCGGCATATCGGCAAGATGCGACTGCACTTTGATGGTGCGCAATGGTTTGTCATGGCGCAGAGCCTGCAGATCCCGTTTATTCTCCTCAAAGAAACCCTTAAGCTTTTCACAATTCAGTATCTCCGTTTTGATCTCACGTATGCGTGTGTCATGGACAGCTACGCGTGTGGCGGCACGCCAACAGTCATGGGCACGATATCGAAAAGCTTCCACCTCGTCCATTTTGAATTGGTAGTTTCTAATGGGTAAGAGTGGACGAAAACTTTAAATGTTTAGCTACTTAGTGGTGTTTCCAAACTCACTTGATGATTTGCTCATCACCCTGGACAGCAAAGCTAGAGCGTAGTTTCTGCTCGACGGCCTCGTTTACGGTGGCCTCTTTCATATTCACCAGAGACAGAACCGAGCCCTTGTTATTGCCACGAGCCGTGCGTCCAGCTCTGTGTATATAAGAGGTGACATCCCGCGGAAAGTCAAAGTTTATGACATTTTGCACACACTGGAAGTCAATGCCTCTCGAGGCACTGGATTCATGATCGCTGCGCGACGATTTGCCGCCCGGTCGTTCCAGATAGTGTTCATCCGAGGCAATGATTATGTCGTAGGAGCCCTTGTTGAACTGGCTGATGGTGTGTATGCGTATGTTGGCGGGCAGTTCCGAGTTTAGGACACACGAGCGTATGCCAAACTGCTCTAAGAACAGGCGTACCCTGTAAAGAAAGAATGGTGAGGGCTATGAGATGTCAATCAAAGAAGAGAAAGATCAAAGTGGAGGCCAAATTGAAGGCCATCAGCGAGAAGATTAGTAACTGGTCATGCGTGAGCCAACTGTTGCCAGCTGCCCACTCCCTTTACCAAAGATTTCACATCATCTGAATGTGAGAACACTCTGTGGCCCCGTTTCTTTGACTTACTTGTAACATCTGTCCACAGTGTTGACAAAAATAATGGTCTTCCCTCTGATCAGACGCAGCTTGACCAATGCATACAATATGGCCGGCTTATCATTCTCCTCCGCCAGTATGCGCTGATGTGTCAACTGATCCTGCGGCACCAGTTCCGGTTCCTCCAGCTTCAACGTGACCGGATTATTGAGGCACAGACCCTTCATGCGCACCACATCCTCCGTCAGTGTGGCCGAGACCAGCACTGCTTGATAAATGGGCGGCAAGTGCTTGAGCAAACGCTTGAAATCCTTTTCATAGCCAAAGGCAAAAATCAAATCCGCCTCATCCACCACCAGAGTTTCAATATGCTTCAGGTCCACCACTGCCGCGCCAGCCTCGGCATGAGCTAGAATTTTGGCTGGTGTGGAAACCACAATGTCTGGCCGCTCGGAGAGAGCATGGCGCTGCGTGACTGCATCGACTGAACTGCCTGCTATGTCCGCTACGCGCACCACTTTGCCACAAGACTCGGCCAGCTGTTCAATGACCAAACGCGACTGACGGCACAACTCCTTGGTGGGGGCCAGTACCAAGGCGCTGACACACTGCTCGCTAGCATTTAGCTTGGAGTTCAGAATCTTCTGAATGAGTGGCAGAGCATAGGTGGCGGTCTTGCCCGAACCAGTGCGGGCACGCACAACCACATCCTTACCCTCGAGCAGCAGGGGTATGGCCGTGGACTGGATCAGTGTGGGTTGATGCCAGCCAAGTTGGGCAATGGCCTGTGACCGAGAAAAGAAAAGGTTAGATACGTTTCGGAAAGAGAAAGTGTGCGGATAACAAACCTTCAGGATACGCTGGTCGAGCTCCAGTTCATGGAACTGTAGCGTTTTCTGGACCTGGCTCATAGCGGCAGGAAATTTGAGGAAAAAGGGGAAGACAACAACAAGAAGACAGACCGCTCAACAACTTATCGATAGTTCGATAGCAAGTTTACACGAGACGATGAAATATGATTGTGAATAAAGAAATTCATGAAAACTTTTCATTGAAAAGTTTTGTTTTTTTTATTTTTTTGTTAATTTTTTATTCGATTCTTCTTTGAAATACACTTTCTTTTCTGTTAATATTATTTTAAACACATTTTTAAATTAACACAGGTTTCAGGTTGTATTACCTTTCTTTTTATATAGTTGCTCGGTTTTAACTAAAATCCCCTTAGAGGAGAGGAGCACCCTTAAGGGTTTTGCTTTACCGCCTTTCATGACGTTTTGTAATTTTAATGCTAATGTTTTAATCTTGTTTAAATTTCACATGTACAAATATTGGTATATATAAGTTATATTTAGAGGGAAGGGAGACTGAGGTAAAAGAAGGAGCTGGGGTAGGATATTAATATGTAATAGGCTTTGTTTTATTTTGTTTATTTCTGGTTTTAGTTCTAATAGTAGAGCACATATATAGAATTATGTATACATTTATATAAGTAGAGAGAGCGGGAGATTCATTTTAGCTTCCATACACCTTCTCAATAGCACGCTTATAAACACGTAGCCCGGAACATTAGAAATACAGCTAAAAAAAGAATTAGTTATCAAATTCTTTGTGTTTTTGCTTAAGTGATTAGTGATTAGGGTTAAAAACAAGGCTGCAAATCGAAACCAGTTTGGTTCATGCAGGTTCATGTAAGTAGCGGAACTGTTGCCTTGAACAGGGCTCAGACCTGTTTGGAGCCGGACCCACTCGGTTCTAAACCGAAGCAGACAGAACCTGAGCCGTACGAAAAAAAAAGTTAAAAAGGGTTCGGTTCAAAAATAACTTTTCAATAGCATAATAAACCTAAATGCAAATACACAGGTGATTGTTCGTACATATTAAGAAAGTTCTTTAAAAAACGTTGTCACATTTTCATTTCAGTCCCCATTCTTCCAGCTTTATTTTTGGATCCAAGAAACCAGATATTTTCAATCTTGGAACCCAATTCAGCTGGCTAGATTTCCATTGCTGAATTGTAAAATCGTCGAAAGCAGCAAATAACACTAAACAACAAGACACAGTATATGATGGACTGGTTTGAGACAAACAGAGGAGTAAAACAAGGACGTCTATTGAGTCTGTTGCTATTCGCACTGTTCATCGAAGACCTACATGACTGCCTAAGCGGAGGAGCAAGGTCCCAGCCTTGTAAATGGGTCATTCTTTTATAAACCGAACAGTTAAAAATTTTTTATTTTAATACAAAAAAATCCAAAATTAGTTTCCCCCCCCCCCCACAACGTCATTGCTGTTTTGCACAAAAAATTTTTGTTAATTTTATACACAACTAGCAAAAACCCAGCCCGTCGCGCTTCGCTGCGCCTTTAACAGTATAGAACCAATATCAGAATCAGTTTGAAGTCAATCGTGAGAGTCAAATATTTACCAAATTTAAAAATATTCTCTAAATTTGTTTTCTCTGTAGAGCGCAGAAATCGAATCATACATACATGGGCTTGAAGGCAACGATTTATTACATTGCTTTTTCACCGTTACGTCTTTGCTGCTGCGTTCTTACCACCCCCATCCCACTCCACCCACTCCCCCACTTCTTACACAACATCCACCCGTTTACCACCCACATCCCTCCCACTTCTCGCCCACATCCCATCCACTTTCCACCTACATCATACCCACTTCCCGCTCACATCCCACCCATTATCCACCCAATTCCCACCCACCCATTGCCCACTCACTTTCCACAAACTTCCCCTTCACATCCCTCCTACATCCCACCCACATCCCTTTCACTTCCCGCCCACTTCCCACCCACATCCCTCCCACTTACCGCCCCCATCCCACCACACCCACTCCCCATCCACTTCTTACACAAGTTTCACCCGTTTCCCGCCTACATCCCACCCACTTATCACCCAATTCCCACTTCGCGTACACTTCCCACCCACCTCCCACCCACATCCCACCAGTTCCCGCCCACTTTAAACCCACCTTTCTGACACTATTCTCCCAGTGGCATCCCGCCGGTATTTCCAACATCGGAAAATGCAATTACTAATGATTTAGTATTCCATCCCTACAACCTGAGTTTTACCCGAAAATATTGTTTTTTTCATGCAAAGTTTTCCAGGAATTTTCCGGCCGTTGGGTCAAATTTTCCAACATCGGAAAATCACATTTCAAACTATTTCGGAATTCCTGTCCAAATTTCAGCTTTCTATCTCTTACCGTTTAGGCTGTGCGATGATTGCCAATCAGTCAGTGAATCAGTCAGTCAGTTAGTCAGGACACTCTCTTTTATATTTATAGAGATGAAAACTTATTTGCTATATTCTAATTCTAATACCATATACTGATTACACAGTGTTACAGCAAAAATATACTTTCGAAATGACCTACCATATCCAGAGCAGTTTTATTAATTTAAATTTTAATTTAAAAAGTACTAACAGAGCGAAATAGTCAATGTCCTTCTATCCACATGACCAGCGGTCTGTCTGTCTTCTTACCGTCTTATCCGCTGGTCATGTGGATAGAAGGACATGACTATTTCGACTCTTAGTGCTGATTAAGAATATATATTCATTCTGGCGTTTGCCTTTGGCACCGAAGACCCTTGAAGACCCTTACAGCCCTCAGTTAACATTTAGGGTTGGCTTAAGTTGGAGAACACATCTGCAGACTCTGCAAAATCCACCAGTCAGAGTTAGATACTCTTGTACATGAAATTAAAATTTAAAATTATTTTGATGAAACAATAAGCGAGTTAGTGTCGCATATCACAGTCAGAAATTGATCCATGCTAGCGATTCACCTTCTCATATTTATTGGCCCAAAAATTGTGATACATGAAAATTTATATTTATATAAGAATTTAAAAATATTTTTTGAATCTGGCGCCAAAGAAAACAGAGCATACTTGTAGGGGGCACCTATGTTAAGGTTGTCAAAAATTTGTTGGCAGACTAAAAAAATACTAGATTGTCGAGATGTACTTAGAAATGCGCGCATAACTTCGTCAAACGGTATCCAAGTTCATTGGGACAACAACCGTTCAACGGAGAATTAAATGGGCTTTTATAATAAGTTTTAAGAAAAAATCGCACAGAATAAAATAGTAAAACCAGTGATGGTCAAAGTACAAATTTCTCAAAAAAAAGGAAAATGCCAGATCTGTAAGCCGCATTTTCAGCCATCGCTTTAAATTAGTAAAAACCATTGATAAAAATGTATTAGATTCCTCTCGTAGCTACCGGAATTGATAAGGATATGAACAATCGGACGGTCCATTCGCGAGTTATATCTATTTAATTGAGGTAAAAATCAAAAGCGGTTTTTGGACCATAACTTCAGATTTTGGGGGTGTTAGGAAAAAACCATGTATGAGGAAATGCTATACTCAACTAGCCCAACAATATGTACTGGGTCTCGTGAAAAGTATATGCAGATTTTTTTATTTTGTAACACTGTGTTATTATTATTAATTTTTATTAAATCCTAAAGTTAAAATTTATGTTATTATGTGCAGCGCTGCCATAGCGCCGGTCGGCGTGTGTCTCGGTGGCTGCGACTGCAGGACTGGCTGTTGTTGTTGTTGGCGGGGCCAAGTTGCTGGGCCAGGTTGGTGGTGCTGTTGTAGGGGTGGTGGTGGTTGATCCTGGCGTAGCAAACCAGGCTCCTGGTGTGGTGGTGGTGGCGGTGGTTGCTGTCGCCACTGGCCGGAATGCCACTGGTTGGGCTGCTGTTGCGACAACCATCCTGCCTGTTGTTGTTGTGATCGCCAAAAAGTGGTGGCGGCATGCTACTGGCCAGTCTGCTGAATTTGTTGGTGTTGAAGGAGGCCAGCCCATTGTATTTTTTCGCCGATTTTTGAAATTTTGTTATTCAACTTCTGCTCTTCTTTTTTAATTTGATTTATTTCATGTTGCTGTTTTTTAAATTGTTGTTGAAGTTTTTGTATTTGAGTTGTTTATTTTTTAATTGCAGCTGTAGTTTTTTAATTTCTTGCTGATTTTTTTTGTTTGCATTTTGTTCCCTTGTTGTTGCCGAGGCAACGGAACTAAAGGTCTTCCTCTGCCTTGATTCATTGTGTTAATAGTTACAAATTTCGTTTCATTTTCTTACGCTCCTGATCGGCATTCAATTGCTCTCACGCACACATTTAAATGGGTTCTCTCCGATCTCAGCGCACAGTGGTCGGGCTTGTATGGAGCCGCGGCCATAAATATTTCCCGTTAAGATATCGTTAAGAATTTTTCCACAAAATCTAAAGAAATATTTTGAACATATAGTAAAAAAATTGGCTGCATCGAACGACTATATCTTATAGCTCCCATAGCACCGTAACAAGGCGTATAAGGCGATGGTGCGCAAAAATACTTCTAGTGTAGATAAAAATTTAAATATTTTTCCAAAATTCTATAAAAACATAATACCTAAAACAAAAAAAACAAAACGTTCATATTCAACCAACTATTGAAGTTACACCCCCTGCTATAAATCAGCATATCAAAACTTTAGACAGAATAATAATTTTGCTATTATTGTATTATTCTAAAAGATCAAAAACATATTTATTTAAAAGTGACTTCGATTTAGGTGGTAACTTTCGGTGTCCTGTTATAAACGGATCCGATGAAAGGAGTAGACGATTGAGTAGGTCTTCTCAGCAGCTTCCTCCGACAATTCCCCTATCGACACCAGAGCGTTTTCAATTATGGATGGTCCATGAATTAAAATCTTATGAACGGTAGGCGGAAGGTAGTACCACGAATATGTCCTTGTCAAATCAACGGCTATTTGGAGTGCAAGTGTCCTAAATTTCTCAACATTAATTTTATACCCAGAAGTTAGTGCTTGCAATATTGCTGCATATCGTTCAATAAGGTCCTCATCTGGGCCTGTAATTTTTGAAGATAGCTCAGGATTATTGAAGAATTTTCTGGCAGTGTTTTCATCATTCGAGGTTCTACATCCTCTAACTTTCGGCTTATCGACGATCAATCCCATTTTCGATCGAAATTCTGTTTGCATTTTTGTTTTTCTTTTAATAAATTTTGTTTTTTCTTCGCCGCCTCGAACTTGCCAGACTTGTATGTCAAGTCTGTATGACAAATGAATAAAATATTCAAAAAATCTTATATATGCATGAAGTGGTGACAATCCGAATTCAAATCGATCCTTATGAACTTCGCTTTCTAGGCTTTTCTCAATATTGTTCTTCTGTGTGGGCTTTGCGTTGCATATATAGCATTTTGATGATGATGTTTGTGTTAGCGCATTACAAATTTTGCCATCAACCATTGTGAGTTGCAAAATATGCTGAACATATATTGTTTTATCACCAACAATTATCTCAGTCTTGACAAGATTCGTAATTTTTTCTATAAAATATTTTTCCTCCTCAATACTTAATTTAGTTGATTTCTTTATAAATTTAAATTGCACAGGTCTACAATATCGTGTGGATGCTGGTCGTGGATTTTTCCATATAATTTTGGAACAATCTTCAGCTGCTAGTAAGACAAGCGGAACATACGACGTCACAAACAAGTGGCTGTCTGCCAAATTATTGTCCTTCACTTTCTGTTTGTATTCGCTGTAACCTGAGCTTCCGTCAAAACCCCATTTCCCTATAAGTTTTAGGTTGCCAACAGGATCGGCGACAACATTATTTATTACATTATCCTGCAACTCGATAATGCGCTTTGTTGTGTGGTCCAATAAACTTTGAAGCTCCACTTCTGCATGTGCCTCACTAACAGTAATATTTTTTGGATAACATTTCTTTTTTTCTTTTACAACATTATCCTAGCTGCAAAAAAGGCTCTGTAGAAATTTTACTGTTTACAAACTCCCTAATGAGCATATACTGGTGCTTTGTTAAGCTCGCTTCCATGATAAGCGAAATAATCTCATTAGCACTTGCAGGTGATATTTTTTCTTCAACAGCAGCAGAACGCAAAAAGTCAGCAGCAGACTCATCCAAATCAGCAATCTTGCAAATCCGTCTTCTCTTTGTTCGGCTTGAACACTCAGAGAAATTAATTTTGGGACGACCACGTTTAATATTATTTTTAGGTGTAGTGTTTACATCAGATTTAAATGAAAACGATTCATTTTTTGAAAGCCAATCGGAATGCTTGTCTAAAAAGAACGTTTTATTTCGTTTGCAGTCACGCCAAAATATTTCAATTCTCTTGCAGCAGTAATTAACGCGTTTTTCTAATTGATCCAAATATTCAGCTCCCATTATGTAGCCATCATTCTCTATTTTCAATTTCAAAGATTGATATATACTTTGAATCTTGACTGGATTTGTACCTGTCTCGGAACACCACTTATTATAAAGGGTCCAAAGGGTCCCTGTAGTACGGCTGGATCTAACGAATCCGCTAACGAATCGTTACTACCGGCTACCAGCCTAACCACCAGCCATGTTATTTGCCTAACGAATTTTCTATGGGTATGTCCGCAAAACGTACCGTCGGCGCGCCTCTGCATTACCAGTCGTTAGTGTAGGGACGTGTCGGTACGTCTCTGCATTACCAGTCGTTAGTGTAGTGATACATCACCTGTCGTTAGCGAGTGTGCTCCCATCACTACACTGACGACTGGTGATGCAGCGTATACCGACCCATCACTACACTAACGACTGGTAATGCAGAGACGTACCGACACGTCCCTAAACTAACGACGGGTAATGCAGAGGCGCACCGACGGTACGTTTTGCGGACATTCCCATAGAAAATTCGTTAGGCAAATAACATGGCTGGTGGTTAGGCTGGTAGCCCGTAGAAAAGATTTGTTAGCGTTTTTTTTTGTTAAGTACCGGTACGCCGTACTACAGGGGTATTATAATTTTGCCAGAAGTTTGCAACGCATAGAAAGATTCATTTCCGACCCTATAAACTATATATATTCTTGATCAGGGTGACGAGCTGAGTCGATTGAGCTTTGTCCGTCCGTCTGTCCGTCTGTCTGTCTGTCTGTCCGTCTGTCTGGCTGTTTCTACGCAAACTAGTCTCTCAGTTTTAAAGCTATCGAGCTGAAACTTTGCACAGAGTCTTCTTTTTACTGCACACTACTAATATGTCGGAACCGACCGGATCGGATGACTATATCTTATAGCTGCCATAGGAACTATCGTTCGAAAAGTGGGTTTTAATGAGAAAAACTTTATTGTTTTTGATGTTAACGTGTCTCACTTTAGCGATTATTAATATTATACGCTTTCACATAGATTTGGAAGTTTTTGTCAAAATCGGATGACTATATCTTGTAGCTGCCATAGGAACTATCGGTCGAAAAGTGGGTTTTTATGAGAAATTTTTTTTTTGTTTTTAATGTTAAGATGTCTCACTTCAGCGATTATTAATATTATACGCTTTTACACAGATTTGGAAGTTTGTGTCAAAATCGGATGACTATATCTTATAGCTGACATAGGAACTATCGGTCGAAAAGTGGGTTTTTATGAGAAAAATTTTTTTGTTTTTATACCCTTGGAGAGGGTATATTAAAATTGTCCGGATGTTTGTAACGCACAGAAGGAAACATCTCCGACCACATAAAGTTTATATATTCTTGATCAGCATGACGAGCTGAGTTGATATAGCCATGTCCGTCTGTCCGTCCGTCTGTCCGTCTGTCCGTCTGTTTCTATGCTATCTCCTCCGTCAGTTTTAAAGCTATCTTAACCAAACTTTGCACGAAGTCTTTTGGTACAAATACGCTGCACATTTGTCGGAACCGGCCGGATCGGATGACTATAGCATATAGCTGCCATAGGAACGATCGGTTGAAAAAGTAGTTTTAGTGAGAAAAACTTTTTTGTTTTCAATGCTATCGCTCCCAACCCCCGTATTTATAAGTTTTCTATGATTTCACATAATTTCACCGAAAATTATCAAAATCGGACAACTGTATAGTATAGCTGCCATACAAAAGATAGGTCTGAAAAAAAGCCTTAGTGAGAAAAACTTTTTTGTTTTCAATGCTATCGCTCCCAACCCCCGTATTTATAAGTTTTCTATGATTTCACATAATTTCACCGAAAATTATCAAAATCGGACAACTATATAGTATAGCTGCCATACAAAAGATAGGTCTGAAAAAAAGTCTTAGTGAGAAAAACTTTTTTGTTTTCTATGCTATCGCTCCCAACCCCCGTATTTATAAGTTTTCTATGATTTCACATAATTTCACCGAAAATTATCAAAATCGGACAACTATATAGTATAGCTGCCATACAAAAGATAGGTCTGAAAAAAAGTCTTAGTAAGAAAATCTTTTTTGTTTTCAATGCTATCGCTCCCACTTTGTACAGATCTAAATTATATACTACCACACAATTTTGTCAAGTTTGATTTATATCGGATGACTATATCAGCATATCAAACTGGCAGCATATATCATGCTCCAAGGGTATATAAACTTCGGTACAGCCGAAGTTAGCTTCCTCTATTTTTAATGTTAACGTGTCTCACTTCAGCGATTATTAATTTTATGCGCTTTTACAAAGATTTGGATGTTTTGGTCAAATCGGATGACTATATTCCATAGCTGTCATAGGAACTATCTGTCAAAAAGTGGGTTTTATTTAGAAAAATAGTTTGTTTTAATGCTGGCGTTCTTAAACTCTGATGTATTAAAACATTTGCAAAAGAATAAAAACTTCGGCAAAGACGAAGTTAGCTTGGCCTTCTCGTTAAATATACAAATCCGGCTAAACTCGCATTCGTGAAAAGCTCCTATAAAATAAATAAAGTATAATATAAATTTAAATTATAAATTTGTATAACATTTGAACTCAAATGACAATCACAAAACAACACAACAAAACGCACGAAGACGAAGACAGAGACAGAGATAGACGCCCCAAAAAGCACAGTTACACAAACGAAAAAAATGCTCGAAAACGGCGAGACCACGTTGTTCTATTCGCTTACGCAGCGGCTAGCAAAACTAGCAGCTGAAATTTTCTCTAAATAATCTGTATATATTCGTTTATATTTTATTATAAGTTTGATCATTAACTTGATTAACTTCACAACTAAAAGTCTAAGTGAAACTTTAACTTACATACAAATTTTATATAAAAGTGGACAAATATTACCTTAATTATTAAAAATAGACACAACAATCTTAGTACATGAATATAATTAAAAATAATAGTTAATACCTGTATTTAAAATATTAAATACTTCCATTGTTCATCAAATCTTTTTTTTAATTGTTTTTATTTATTGTTTCACTAGCTCACTTGAAACGTCGCGACGCGTCGCTCACACTGCAGCACAATAAAAATGTTTTGCTCTATGTTTTACAGTTATTCTTGAAGAGGACAGATGGAGCAAAACAAAAATAACAGCAGAGTACAAAATTTGAGGTGTTATGAGACAGTGCTGACACGTTTTTAACAGTAATATTATCTTTTGTTTTTTTTTATTTTTGGCCTATGGGGGCGACGACTGTGCAGCGCTTTGCTATTTGCATGCGCTCTTTGCTCTCTATTTTTTCTGTTTGGTTAATGAGAGTGTACGCAAGGAATTTAACTGTAACGCAAAGTGTGCCTTTCGAAATGAACTTGAGCTAATGGCTGGCAACCATGTTCACCCACTTTCCACCAAGAGGTGGTTGATTTTCCGGAAGACTGGTATGCAGTTATTATTGAATTTATTTTATAGATTTTTGAAAATAAGTTTGAACTTGATCGGATGAAAAACAAAAAAGTTTCATACAAAAGTTTTCCACGAATTTTCCACATTTCCGACAGAATTTTCCAAAATCCGTTCTTAGTACTCACTTTCAGCATAAGATAAAACTACTGTGAAAATCTCATCTTTCTATCTTTATGGTTTAGGCTGTGCGACGGTCACCAGTCAGTGAGTCAGTCAGGTTGAACTCTTTTATATATATAGGTTTCAAAATCGTCAAAAACGGAAAAATGGAAAAAAATTTTTTAAAGCTGATTTCAGGTTTTTTTTATCAGACATGCTTTTTTTTTTTTTTTTTTTTTTTTTTTTTTAATAAAAAAGTAATTGTTGCTTAAAATTATTTATAATTTTTTTTAATGTTTACCAACGATTTATTTTCTAAGCATAAACGATTTATTGTCCTAAACGTAACTTAAATTTTGGTGTTTTCAAAAGATGAAAACAATTAAATTGATTTAAAATTTCAAAGTTTTATTGAATCAGTCATCGCTTAAATAAAAATAATTGTTTTTTAAATAATGGAGTTTTTAAGCTAAAAACAATTATTTGTTTTAAATAGTTGAATTTTTTATTACCATTAAATCCGGTTGAAATATGCTTACATTTTAGCTCAACTGTTTTTTCCATTCAATTAAAGTTTTAATTGAATATTTTCACTAAAATTTAGAATTAGTTGAAAGTTCAAGCTTTAAGTCAATTATTAATGGCACTTGAACCCAGTCAAGTGCCAGCTGAATTTTATTTATTTATTTCCCTTCCATTAAAATTTAGCTTGGCATATTTCCCTTCCAGCCAATTTTTAATTGAGAAATTTCCCTTAAATTAAATTTTCAATTGGGATTTTTGACACCAGCCAAAATTTAATTGAGAAATTTCCCTTACATTAGATTTTCAATTGGGACTTTTCACAACCAGCCAAAATTCAATTGGGGATTTTTACTTCAATTGAATTTTCAATTGGGACTTTTCACAACCAGTCAAAACTAAATTGAGAAATTTGTGTAAAAACAAAAGCTACTGTGTTCAAAATATTATTTGAACGCTGAAGTCTTGTATTTTTTCCTAGTTTCAATGGCCAATAGCCGACTTTGTAACACAATATCGATAAGCGATACCAACGTAATTTGAACAATTTAAAATGCATCAAAAATAAAAAATCGTTTGGATATTGACGACAGCGTCAAATACCAATATTTTGATCTTGGGCATACGAGTATTTATTTCTTCAGCAGAGAACAATTTGGTGAAAACCTTGCAGGTACCCGGCGTGCGTTGATACGCCCCATTTACAATTTTAAAAACAAAACGAAGAAATGACCCTTACTTGTCAATTGCCATTAATTCAATCTTCACGATAGTCTGAACTTATTTAGAATTCCCGATTTTTCAATCCGTTTGATCGACAACTTTTATTTACCTGTCTTCATAATAATTTAAGTTTGACCAAAACCTCCTATTTACCCATCTATAAATGCCCACTATAAAGTTTTCATGATAATCTGAAATTATTAGAAAATTTTGTATATTTCCGGATTCTTTGGAACGCTTGATCTTGTCCCGTCAACTATATAGTCTGGCTCTGACAAAAATTTTGAAAATTTAGCGACTTTTTGGACCGTTTGATCTAACCATTTACGTGTCTTCGTTTGTCATCTATTAAATCTTAATGATTTCCAAACAAAATCTAAGCTCGAATGACAATTTTTGGAGTTTTGCGTTTTTATACTCTGTACCAAAGGTACACAGAGTTTATCAAGTTTGCGCAAAAGTATGTAACAGGAAGAAGGAATCATTTCCGACCCCATAAAGTACATATATAAATTTTTAATCAGCATCAACAGCCAAGTCGATTTAGACGTCCTGTCCGTCAATGGAAATGATTCCTTCTCCCTGTTACATACTTTTGCGCAAACTTGATAAACTCTGTGTACCTTTGGTACAGAGTATAAAAACGCAAAACTCCAAAAAATTGTCATTCGAGCTTAGATTTTGTTTGGAAATCATTAAGATTTAATAGATGACAAACGAAGACACGTAAATGGTTAGATCAAACGGTCCAAAAAGTCGCTAAATTTTCAAAATTTTTGTCAGAGCCAGACTATATAGTTGACGGGACAAGATCAAGCATTCCAAAGAATCCGGAAATATACAAAATTTTCTAATAATTTCAGATTATCATGAAAAACTTTATAGTGGGCATTTATAGATGGGTAAATAGGGAGGTTTTGGTCAAATTTAAATTATCATGAAGACAGGTAAATAAAAGTTGTCGATCAAACGGATTGAAAAATCGCGAATTTTAAATAAGTTCAGACTATCGTGAAGATTGAATTAATGGCAATTGACAAGTAAGGGTCATTTCTTCGTTTTGTTTTTAAAATTGTAAATGGGGCGTAGCAACGCACGCCGGGTACCTGCAAGGTTTTCACCAAATTGTTCTCTGCTGAAGAAATAAATACTCGTATGCCCAAGATCAAAATATTGGTATTTGACGCTGTCGTCAATATCCAAACGATTTTTATTTTTGATGCATTTTAAATTGTTCAAATTACGTTGGTATCGCTTATCGATATTGTGTTACAAAGTCGGCTATTGGCCATTGAAACTAGGAAAAAATACAAGACTTCAGCGTTCAAATAATATTTTGAACACAGTAGCTTTTGTTTTTACACAAATTTCTCAATTTAGTTTTGACTGGTTGTGAAAAGTCCCAATTGAAAATTCAATTGAAGTAAAAAATCCCCAATTGAATTTTGGCTGGTTGTGAAAAGTCCCAATTGAAAATTTAATGTAAGGGAAATTTCTCAATTAAATTTTGGCTGGTGTCAAAAAAATCCCAATTGAAAATTTAATTTAAGGGAAATTTCTCAATTAAAAATTGGCTGGAAATTTTAATGGAAGGGAAATAAATAAATAAAATTCAGCTGGCACTTTCAACTAATTCTAAATTTTAGTGAAAATATTCAATTAAAATTTAATTGAATGGAAAAAACAGTTGAGCTAAAATGTAAGCATATTTCAACCGGATTTAATGGTAATTGAAAAGTTCAACTGTTTAAATCAAATAGTTGATTAGTGCTTCAGTATTTAGCCTTGTAAAATTAACTAATTGAAAAAAAATTTTAATCAGCATTCCCAGCTCTGTGTGCAGCAGAGGTTTGGGGGTTTTGTTTTAACGTTGGGGGGGAAGAAGAAGGAGGTTTTTTTTTTAAAAAGCTATTTTAACTGCCAATATAACAAAGCCTGAGGGAAAATTATCGAAAGTTTTTAATCGGCACAAAATTTTCCAGGCTAATAGTATGATCTGCGATATAGAAGAAATAGCTGAATGGAGAAGAACGCACGACACTGTACTGGAAAGAGTTGATGAAGCCCAGCGGAATGCCTTTGAGGTCACTGCTCGACGGAGCGAAAATCAGATTTTATATAAACTTCAACCTGGGACAAAGTAATTACTTTAGAGATGGCTTTTCAGTGGATGCAATAAAAGTAATATTTCAAGCGAGATCCGAGATGCTTCCACTAATTTATAGACCCCACATAAGCGACGAGAAGTGCTCGCTTTGTAACATGTGCGCCAGGGAGGATACCTTCCATATTCTCTTAGAATGTCCAATTCTGAGAGAACTACGATTAAAATATTTCGGAGAAAGGTCCTTCACAATGGAAAAAACTAGAGATTAACTCAACGGAGAAAATTGGATTACGCTTGCGGCTTATCTTTCTGCTGCCCTTAAAGATAGTCTCAAAATTGTCACAGAGGATTTTTAACAATATATATAATAATTTAAGCTCCTTACTCCTTACACATACTTCTTGTACTAAGCAATATTATTAATATTATATATAAATGTGGCTCTTGCCAAGCAAATATGGAAAATAAATCTAATACAATAAATTGAAGCTGATTTCGTCTGTATTTTCGGTTACAACTTCCCATTACACTGATTGCCGAAACAGTGTGCAATTGCTTCGCAAAACAAATACATAGCTCAAACTATTTTTGAAAAGACAAACAGTTACACAAAGCTCGCTGCAGTCGAGTTCTACTACATACCATATGAATGTTCTAGTAGAAGAAAAGGCCAAAAATGCTCCGACAGAGGGTCCCTTCATAATAGTAAATTGGAGTCTAAAGGATGCAATCTGTAAAATCTACAGAGCTATAAAGGACGACTGGAATAAGGAGTACGTCGACTTCGTTGCAAGTTTCTGCGGGTTATTTCCATCTACGCAAAACACACCATGGTTAAACACGAAAAACTGCAAGTTAAAGGCAAAAGTTAAGCGTTCAACAATTATACTCTAGCCAATATGCATGTCAGGAATGATAACCGTTGTGATGCGTGCAACGATTACGATAACGCCACTGAATCATCGACCAACAAGACACAACTAAAAAATACTAATGTTAAATTTTATATAAAATAATTCTAGTTATATATTACCAACTGCTCAAAAGCTGCTGCTTTCACTCGCAAAAAAATTTTTGTAAATGTCTGAGTCTTCAATCGCAACTTATTTAAGAGCTTTACGCAGAAACCTTCGCTTTCGCAAACTTTGTTTCTTCTTCGCTTCTTCTTGCTCAAGTACCCATGCCCAATAGACTGAACATAATCATATGGGAAATGGGCATTGCCCATGCTTTTTTGTTCTGTTATTTAAAAAAAAATTATATTGTTTGCTCAAAAAAATCTGCCTACTTGATTTATAAATTTAGTAGATTGGGCAAACAAATGTATAATAAAATTGGCCCCAAACTGTGTGAACACTAACGCAAATTATTTGCGGAGGAAATATTTGCGTAAATTTCTTAAGAGCAAATATCTGCCCACGTGGGAACACCAAATTTGTTTTACGCAAACATTTACAGTTCAAGGCTCCACCAAAAAAAATGAAGCTTCATTTCTTAAAATGAAAAGAAATGAAGAAAATGATGTCATTTCTTTCATACAAATTGTTGTTTCATTTTGGACTTCATTTCTTAAATATGATGGCATTTCCCACGAAGGAATTTGGTATTTTTTAAAAAAAATACTCGCTACTCTCTAGAAACAGAAAGTGTCATCACCAATAACTTGTTAATTTGAATGAAAAAAGTAGGCGCGATTTTGCTTAATATATTAATTAGTCAAAAAAGTTGTGTATTTAGCTTTCTGCTGATAATTCAGGGCGATTACAACGCGTTCGCCCAGCGCAATTGCTGTCATGACGGGTATGTCATACTATACTTTTGCTAAATATTCCACTGAGTCCACGAGAGTTTGCAAGTATCGCCTGTTATTTAAATCAAACTTATCAGCTGCTTTTGGCCACGTATAGTTGTGAATGTCAAACAAATGACAATTTGTCAATGGAAACAGCTTCATGTTTAGAAATGAAAATGATAAGAAATGAAGTCAGTGGAAATTGGCTATAACTTTGTTTGCAAAATGTGTTCAAATTTTGTTTGCCTGTGGGACCTTAGCTTCACACTTTTACGAAGAAAATGGGGTTATTGGTGAAGAAAATCTAAAAATAAAAACCGAAGCTGGGACCTATTAGTCTATCTGACACATTAAAGCTGTTTGGATAATAAGAAATATTTACGAATAAAACTTTGTAAATTTTGATTCTTGTCGCTTACGAGCTGCTCACGATGTATGCTTCTGGTCACACTGTAGAAACTAGTTCGCAGCTCTTTCTTCACCGATTCGTTATCGAGAAACTGCCATCTCTAACCGCCAAATAATATTTATTGTTTTTAGCATTTTATGCATATATTAAGCAATCCAATCCAATCCTTTGAGCAATGTGTGGACGCACTTGCTTGTAAGTTTTCTGAGAATGCCAATGACAATCATATGATATTTTCCACGATATCCTTCTTAGAACCCTAGATCCAGATGAAGTGCTGTGTGCCTGCAAATATCCAAAGCTGCAAGAATCCAAAACCACAACAACCAACCAGGAGGCAACGGAAACCAAAGTGAACGAGGAGGTACCTTTGGAAGTACCCGAATGGCGGGCAGAGTTCAATTTGGGACGCCGCTATCAGCCTTCTTATAAC
>JAEIFU010002295.1:0-46414 GCA_018904235.1 Lordiphosa stackelbergi
AATTTTCGTACAAAAAGGTAAAGATCAAGAATACATGTTACATAAAAAACGCCAAAAGATATGTGTTTATTGTCTGTCTCAAAAGAATTTACAATTCTGCCTTTACACTTTGAAATTGCATCTTAAGAGGAACGTTTGACGAGACGTATGATTAAGTCATTAATTTAAACAAATAGTACTTGGTTTAAATATTGAATAAATTATTTACTTAATTTTCCTAATCATTTATCACTTTCCGTGGTGGATCATCATTTGATTTTTCAAAAACACATAATAAAAATACAAATTTATCTAAGGTATATTCACTGGTAACACACAACACAAAATCCTATGACTACAGAGAATGGGGATGTAGTTTGAAGAAGGAAACAGAAATAAACATTAATCCACACAATGATAACTTGATGTTTGAAGAAACTGGCCAATCTTTGTTGTGTGGTGGCAGAACACCACTGATTTCATCAAATCCTTCAAAACAGTAACTTTCAGCTGATATATGAAATGGTGTGGGAATTTCAACATTATATACTTTACACTTTACACTCCCTGAGGCACAAAAATCATCTGACGTTTATGTCTACATGTAAAAGCATCTGACCTAAGTGGACATAGATATCTTTGACCATGTTAATTTATTGGTTGATGGTGAATGAAATCATCTGGTCTGTCCATCCATTATCCGTCATTCATCCATCTGTCTGTCTTGTTTAAAGCATCTTCTCAGCCAGTTTGAATATCTAACTAAATTGCATCAGTCTTTTACAAATGATGCTGCACATTTTATTTGAACCAGTTTGGACTTGGATGGATTAGAAGAAGAGCTATAGAATGATCATTGAAAAAGGCTCATGAGAAACTTTGTCAAAGTACTGTTAAACCATTACTGTACTTTTTAAAGTTTAATTTAGCAAAATGAGGTCAAAATTATAGTATACGCATGTAAGAGATCTGAGTGCTTTAGCCAGAAAACTTTTTGCTTTCAATGCTATCACCAAACCGTTACTGATCAATGATATGGCACCAGCTAAATTTTTGTTAGTTTAACTAAATGGAGCTGACATAGAATATAGCTGCCATAGGGTTTGACGTAAATGAAAAATAGCTTTTAGTGGAGAAAACTTTTTGCTTTTCTTAATGAAGGTTACTAAATGACAACTTATTCAACACTTGGAGAGTTGATCAAAACTTAATAATATATCATGTCATATAAAAATCAGAAGAGATTATGTTCAGGGGTAGAAACTTGGGCTGGTTAAGTAGCTTCATTTTTATGAAGACACACACAAGAATTTTCATCTACCAACTAACAAGTCATGGTTTTAAAACCATGTTACTGATGTACCCAATATTTATGACAGCTTTTGTGATAGTTCACATCATTATCGATTATTAAGGATTGATAAAAGATCGGATGAACTAATAATTATAATGAACAAACAGTTTAGTGAATTGTCAAGATTAACAACTTTTACTTATTTCTGCTTAAAGAGCGCAAAATATAGCGAGTAGAATAGTTAATGAAGGAATTTTTGAATCATTTTTTTTGTTATATGTTGTTGATGATGCTGAAAGCATACAATACAATACTTATGTTAATGGCAATTAATCACAGGGTTGAAATCAGACTTCAAAACAACAAAAAAATAACCAACTACTTAAAATAATTAATTATCAAACTGAATCATTAAATACAAAAAAATGAAAAAATTTGAAAAAATACAAATATAGAGATGAAAATATAGTATATTAGTTGTATTTGTTACTATTTGTTGAGTTTTTAAACTTTCCTGTTAGTATGCATTTACATTTTACACAAAATGGTTCATAAAGGTTAGCAACAGAAATGCAAAGCTAACAGGTGAAGACTAGTAGATTACTTGTGACTGGCGTTGATAATAGCAACATTTTAGACTTGTCTCCATGAAGGCCTTAGGTGTCAATTACTTAAAAGAAATGAGGTTCAAGCAAGATCCATGAGCTAATGAACACGTACTTCTTTCGCACCAGACAGGATCTGACGGTTTTATTGTATATAACTAATATTGAAAGCAACATTAACTGATTTAGACTTCACAACACACTAAAAAAAACTAATTTGTGATAGCCTATGACTGACTGGATAAAATCAGCATGCTTATATTGAAATGTATGTTAATTTAACAAAATAAATGGCAATAACATACTAGAATAGGAAAGAATCATAAATTATTAAATGAGAACAACTATTTGAACCATACATTGCATTACAGTTAGTCAAAACAGAAAGATCACTTATTCAAGTACAATTTTGATATTACAGAGACAGACATGCTCTCAAAAAGTACATGAAACTGCAGAATTATTTTACTAAACACTTAAATTTCTGTCTCTAATAATTTTATAAAAGGGAGTGTGTAGATTTCTGACCTATATGTTATCTCATCTTTATCATCCATTTCTGATTGGACATTATATAGAGACCTTTACGACAGACCACAATGAGTTTGTAATAGTTTTAAAGCAAGATTTGCTCAAACATGTTTTGGAAGTTGACTTTTGTTCAATAATTTCTGCTAGTAATACTTAGTCTTATTATGATATAATCATTAAACAATCGTATTCAAAAATTGAAGAATATGACCAAAAAGAATAACAATGAAGGTCTTGAAATACCAAATATACCAAAACAGTCTTCAAAATAAGATTTAGACGAAAATCGTATTTGTTATGACTTTGTGTTTGAATATGAACACACAAAACATTGACAACTGTTCAACATCCAAGTACAAAGTTCTTAATGATGTTCAAACACTTTCCACAACGTATAAAGCACAAATTGTAAGGTATTTTAAACCAGTTATATAAAATTTAACAAACTCGTTATATCTAAGATTTGGATTATGGAGCATGTTAGAGCTAATGTTTTTTTTACAGATCATCCCAAGATAAATATTGTTTAACAAACCAATTTACTGTCACCAATAATACATTAAATATCAATCTTTATTTAACAGTGTTCAATGAACACTTTTATATGTTTGCTACTTTTGACTTTTTTAAGATTTTAATAGTTTCATTATTCAATCAAATGTTCAAGTTCATTATTACAAACACTAAACATCTAAATTTAATATTTGAATGTAAAGACCAATATACATCTGGAAGATTACCCAAGATTGAACTCTATTTAGACAGTCATATGTTTTGACACTGGGGTGCACAATCAAGAATGACTCTTATGGACGCCAGTCACGATTTAAAGGCGACAGAGCGGACGACTTCATCAGTAGCTACTGCTCAACCTGCTATATGGAGTCACCAATTTTAATACAAATGAGAAACACAGACCACTGCTTGTGTGAGAATTTGTGACGACTAAACTATTGTTACGGTAGAACTAAAAAGTCAAATGTTATGCTGTCTTTGTCCATATTTGTCAAGATTTTCAATGATCAATGACAGAAGAGTGCAAAACTCTCAAGCTAAAGTTATCCTGATTGTTCATATTCAAAAGAGTTTTCTTAATATTTTTTTATTGATACATATAGTAATTAGCTAGAAACCATCCATCCAAAGGAAAAAGATAATTATCTAGAGTTTATATCTGGGAATTATATGGTATGTCAAATACAACAGAATTGTTGACTATATGACATGAGAAGGAGAATCATAACAGCATCAGCAATTCTTCAATATATTTAATTCACTGTTTCACAGCTCTTTCACCCTGTCACCTGTTTCACTAATTTTTTTCTCACCCATTCATCTTCACTGTTTTTACTTTTCCTCTCTCTCATTCTTAACATATGTGGAGAAGGTCATCTGTATCAGAGAGCAAGAGATAGCTGGCTGTCGAGACCCAATGTGTGTTTCAGTTTTTAAATGAAGTTATCCAAATATTATCTGAGGCCACAGTTCTGCTACTTTTCTTGGCTGCAACATGATCAATTTTTACTGCAATGGTAAATCTTGACTTTTATTTTAAATACATACTATTTTTATCTTAGCATGTTATGTGGCTCTTTTATACTTTTCTCCAGTTTTTGGGTCATCAGATAAATTTTCCAAATTTTCTTTTAAATGCCTCACTGTAATGATAGATCTGTAGATATGCACTTGGCTAAGTTAAATAATATATCAACTTGTCATTAATGTACCACAGATTTGCAGATAGATTATAGTTCAAATTTGGGTCACACCTTCCCATTGAATAAAGCAAAATTAAAAATTTTGGTATGACTAAACCTAGTTTTATAATGATACAAAACAGCAGATGTTGGTGACTGAACAGATATTATAATATTCTGGTAAATTTACATGACTATTGAATCAAATTAAAAGAAAACAAATTAATAGGCAAATCATTAATGAAACTGGGTCAAAAACACATGTTAAAATTTTCGATTATAATTTGTTTAACAAAATTCTGTACTTCTGGGGGCTTTTGGGCTTCAATTTTAAGCCCATAACTATTATTTACAGTCCCCAAAATATTTAAGGGTATTTTGCTGCACCAGTACTTGAGAACGTAAGCAGGCAGAGATTTAATTCAATGGAATTGAAATTCGCTTGCATCTTGAATAGTTTTCACATTTTGTTATCGTTACATTACATATAGTGAAAATTCGAAGAATTATCCTCACAGTTGCTTGATTAGTAATTTATAGTAATCGTACCGTTCAATTTATTCAAATAATTAAACATAATATTCATAAAGTGATGTGTCTTCTGGTAAATGTTTTATTTAACACACGCATTCACGTGCCACAACATGACCAATCAGAAGTCAATGAGTGACTGTGGTAGTAGACTCTTCAAACCACATGTTGGTGGCTTGCCTTTCAAAACTAATTGTTATTAATGAAACTATTGATATAACATTGTATATGATTACCAAGATATCAACATCAATCATTTATCTTTAGATTGTTAATTATTTCAAACTTATTGAAAGTATAACAAAGGCATGTGCCATTGAGCGGTTAATTTTTCAAACATGTTCAGCATGTTGTCAGTTCTGCTTGTAAACATGTTTGGGAAACACACTTTATATAACGATCTGGATATTTCGTGCCTTTTTGACAAAACTGAGCTGCAGTACTATATAGAGAGATAAAGATATATTACAAAGGGCTGTCAACCCTAAAACAGACATCAGTCATCTCTGCAGCATGCCTGATCAGGATTGGAAAATATGAGGCAAGGAAAGAGCAGCAAATTAGAAATAAACTGGCATTTTGTATATTTTAATTACAACCGATAATAACCTGTATTAGTTGGCTTATCAATATAATTTTACTCAATAATTAATTCACAACATCCAACTGAATGCTGCAATATCAATTCAATGGCATTGCTGACAAATCTGAAACAAACTTAATCTGCTTATGGTAGTCGCCCACCCACATGCGGAGGTCCGACTCTGCTGTGATTTCATTTAATGAGCAGCAGAGACTTGGCCTCAAATGCTCTAATTACAGCTTGGGTAACAATGCAGATAAATCAGAAAATGCAAACCGATTCTGAACCGAACTGATAAATGTGGAATCCAAACCGAAAACCTTTGGACAATGATACTCTAATTTTGGGAATTTTTATGGACTCCATATGGTACAATTTATCGAATAGATCCCTGCTATGCCGAATTGACAACCATTTAAAAATACGTGATCCCCGACCATCTCCTTAGTAGTTGCTAATTGATTAGTTTGTGTGTCCCATTTTCTCTGCGGGACCGATATTTTCTATATTCTATAGTGCTTCTTTACCTCTCCAACATTCAATAGGAGATTATTTTCCTGTACCATGGAGCAATTATTACTAGAGATAAACTTTGCGCTGTCTCTCAATTCTGTTGGTGCTTAACGATAGTTCCCAAAAAGATACACGAGTGCCGTAGGAAATCAATGTGGTTAGAGCGAGACGACCATATTCCCAAATATATTCAGAGGGCGTAGTGACAGCGAACATCTGACAGAAAAGTATCAAGAGAGCAAACAGCTGACTAATTTCTAACAGAAGCGCTGTTGACTGAGCAAAGTTTCTCTCTAATACACATTCTCCGTGCCTGTACGATATTTAGCATTGCTTTCAATTGACTTAGCTGGCAGATAATTCAATCCCTTTTGGACCAAGACCAATAATCCGAGATCATACAGGGTTTGTCCGAAAGTAAAAAGACTGAGTCGACCAGCATCTACAGCCGAGTCGATATAGAAATGTCCGTCCGTCTGTTCGTCCGTATGTACAAACAGATCTCAGATATGGTAAGAGATAGAGGTTTGACATGTATGGGACAAATGCTTCTGTACTTGCAGGCAGATTTATGTTTTGAGATAACGTCATATTCCCCACACCGCATTGCATTTATCAAAGAAAGAAAGAGAAAGAGAGAGAAAATCTTAGAGAGATACAGCTGGGCAGCGCTGTATTCAGCTTCTGCACCGTGTACAGAGTTTGTTATAGTCGGACCGTCTGCCCGACCGTCTCACTATGGTCCCAAATCCCAAAAGCTGGCAAAAAGTCGAAAAAAATATTTTTTATGGACTTTTAATGATTGGAATAGTTGTAGTGGTACATCTAGTTTGTATTCTGCCCGTTAATAAGGAGGAAAGGTCTCACCTGGCTCAGGTATGAACTCCGTCCGTGAGCGTCCATCGTGGCCTCATCGTTTACTCGTCATGCATCGAAAATAATAAAACGTTTAGAAGCGTATAGAATCGCGAAAATCAACCGATATACCGATATACGATATATAATTATCCGATTTTGATCAAATCCTCTAAAAATGTGAGATAGATCATATTTATAACTGAAACGTACAAAACACGCTACCATTAAAAACAAAAAAGTTTTTCTCACTAAAACTATTTTTTTCAACCGATCGTTCCTATGGCAGCTATATGATATAGTCATCCGATCCGGCCGGTTCCAAATGTGCAGCGCATTTGTACCCATAGGTAGCGAGGGGGGTGAGTTTGACTTAAACAAAGATGTTTGGGACCCCACATAATCCACTATTTCATCCTGCTTCTCAAGCCCTTCCAATATTCTTACGTTATCAAGGGCGTATAAAGGGGGCGCTGATTTGTAGTATGCTTTGAAAATTTTTTATGAAACAAATGTTGTCAACTGAACAATAATAAAAAAATAACCACATTTTCCATATTAAAAACCAACAATTTCTACCTTTAAGCAAATTCAGAAAGTTGCTTCTAGATATACCTTTAAATCAATACAGAATGATTCATCCCTTTGTTACATAGAAAAAACACAAATTTATAGTGTCAATTATAAAAGAACAATTAACAAAACATAGTTCGTCATAGTTCGAGATCCATCGTTTTTAGCGATATTTTCCGAATTTTTGGGGTTTACAATACCTTAGTGGACTACTTTCGATTTCTTAGGTCATAATGGCGCACAATGAGCAGGACCATCGCATGTTCTCTTTCTAAGCTTAAGCATTTTGCCACTGAAATCGAACGGATTGACTTCCACATTTTAGGTTGCGTTATGTTTTCAAAAACGTAGTCCAACTCGTCCAAAAATATCAGCCACCAGTTAAAAACCTCAGGCAGACTACAATGAAAGCACCCGAAACGCACTTGAATCAAACCAGAAAACTATGTTCGACCTCGAAATAATTTTTTGTTTCGACCATCAGGTCAATAGTAATGTAAAAACGATTCCGCGACATTTGCGAAAAATTTGCCTGCGGCGCATTCTTCTTATATATCCCACAATTAAAGAATTTTTTCCAATAATACTAAACAATGTCTATGATAGCAACTTCAGCAAAATAAAACACCTGGAACAATTTAGGTCTTTGGCATTCCTAATCAAAATAGTGCGTACGTCCCTATATGTTACAGAGAAGTTTTTATACAAAGAATAAGAATAACTTAATTTTAGAAATAAGTTTTAATGTAGAGCGATTCTAGAAGGAGGGGCGGCAAAGTCGACTTTCGCCCCGGGCGTCATAACCACACGCTACGCCACTGTTTGTACCAAAAGACTTCGGGCAAAAGTTTGGTTACGATAGCTTTAAAACTGAGGGAGGAGATAGTATAGAAACAGACGGACGGACAGAGGGACAGACGGACGGACAGACGAACATGGCTATCGTGGTCGATCTCAGAGACTGTAATAGATAGAGCCAATAATTTTTGCATGTATGTAGGTGAATACTGTACCCACATCGAGTTTGTTTCAGATTTGAAAAATTCCTCCTCCTCCATCTTTAACAGCGAAAAACTGTCTTTCTCTCTGTACAAACGCGTTTATCTCAGAGACCATAAGAGATAGAGCCACAAATTGTTGCATGTATGTAGGAGTATACCGTACCCAGATCGAGATTGATTCAGATTTGGAAAAATTCCCCCTCCATCTTTTTAACGGCGAAAAACAGTCTCTTTTTATACCCTGTACCCATTGAAAATGGGTAAAAGGGGATCATGAAGTTGTGCAAATGTATGTAACAGGGAGAAGGAAACATTTCCGACCCTATAAAGTATATATTCTTGATCAGCATCAACAGCCGAGTCGACTTAGCCATGTCCGTCTGTCCGTCTGTCCGTCCGTCTGTCTGTATGAACGCGTCGATCTCAGAGATGGTAAAAGATAGAGGTTTGACATGTATGGGACAAATGCTTCTTTTATCTGTACGCTGATCAAGTTTGTTTCAAATTTTGGCCACGCCCTCCCGCCTCCGCAATTTGGAAAAACGTTATATCTCCCACAATTTTGAAGATAGACGATTCGTAATTTCGAGAGATAGTTAGTACTATAACAAATGAATCGATTTGCCGAAGAAATAACAAAAATCGGATGAACGGTTCAGAAGTTATGAGCAAAAAAGTGAACCAAGCCCCCGCTACCACCCCACCCACCCTACAAAAAATGTTGCATACTTTTCGGATGGTCACCCTAAGGAAAGCAGGAGCACTGTTAAACATGTTTTTCATGAGTAACGGGTTTATCGAAGTCGGTTAAAGCCGACTTTAACTTACGCCCTCGTTGTCAATTGTACAGGGTATATTGAAGTCGGGCTACTCGACTGCAACGGTCTTACTTGTTCTGTATGAACGCGTTTATCTCAGAGACCATAAGAGATAGAGCTAAAAATTGTTGTTTTTAGGTAAGCGTATCCCGCAGATCAAGTTTGTTTCAGATTTCGAAAACTCCCCTAATAAAACTCCAAAAAGCCAAAATTTTAAAGTTTGAACCTTAATAATATTAAGTTAGGGATATGAAATTTGATCTTTCTATTCTAAAACCACAAAAAGATCCGGGCAAAAATACCGTAGTAATGCAAGAGTTGCTACATATATTTGAAATTTATATTTATTAGAAAGCAGGCCTATAAAAATAGAAAAACTCAAATTCATGTAATATAAATATATTCAGTGAAAAAGTTAGCTCAACTCTAACAACTACAAAATTAATTAAAGAAAATTTAAAAAATTTACTAAAATAAGACGTTTTTGGCCCTTGGGAATCTATATTCATCAAAGTGCAATATTCGATATAATAACCTCAAAATGCCAAGAACCAGTAGAAATTCTACATTAAATAGAGCTGAACGGCAAAGGGCTAGGAATCAGATAAATTAATATAGAAAGGACTAATAGGAGGGAACAGAATGTAGCTTCACAGAGAGAAAGAAGGGCATAATTTGTCTTTTTTTTCGACGTTTAATAAATAAATATGTCACATGACTTTAATGGCCTCCCAATACCTAGGCATAGCATTTCTGTTTGGCAAAGAAATATAGGGTATGTTGGTTGTCGGGGCACTGACTGCAACACTCTGACTTGTTGTAATAAGAAATCCAGCTGTGAAAAGGTGATTTAAGCCCGATTACTCAATTTAAAATCAGCAAAGGATAGATTAAAGAAACAAAAGCCTCACTAAAATTTATATAAATAAAACATTTTAGAAACATTTTTTCACCACAATGATGTAAACTCTATTCATTAGTGGTAATAGATCGACGTCTTCGCATGATCCTTGTTGGAAAGGTAAAGTGCAACGGATTTCACAAATGATGCAGGTACAATTCTCTCAAAAGCCTTTGAAATGCAAAAAACCTAAAATACCCCAGTTCTCAACAACGGATTTAAAACCTTTTATTAGTTTGTATCGAAAGCAACAGAGAATAATCGGCTTCGCAAATATATGTAACAGCGAAATGGAAGCATCTACGACCTTTCAAGTAAATATATTCAGCATCAAAAGCCGAGTCGATGTAGCCGTGACCTTCTGTCTGTTTATCATTCGTTTGCAATCAGCATTATCTATCGGTCCGCCAGCTTAAAAAATCGGATGAACGATACGTTCAGTTATGAGAGCAGTAATAACTCACTTTTTTTTACTTCTGTTTTTCGTGTATATGTGAGTTGTCATCAGCTGCTTTTGCCGTCAGTGCAGAAGTAAAAGGCATGTAGAAGCTTATCACACTTCTCCGTTCGAATTCGGCTTAAAAATATAGGTCCAGTTCTCTGTGCTAAAGCCAAGAAACAGAGAAGCTCAGCCTTGCATTTCGCAGAAATACACACCTTTGAATTTCATCAAAAGGAAATAATAACAATTTCTTCCTCTCTGAAACTTTGCTAGCAGTCTTCATTGGAGTCTTAAGAGCGTCGGGATATGCCCGGGATGGGGTCGCTAGTAACACCAGGTGGGTCTCAGGCTGGGTAATTGACTCTTATGGCATACACCTGGCCAAAATTTCCCTTAACTCACATTGTACTCAACATCTTTCCCGAACAGAAGGAAAATCTTCTTAGTAAAAATTACCCACTCACATGACGCACTCAAATTTTTAATAAGAAGTTGTGCAACTTCCAATTTATCCACTAGACCCTCTCGAATGCGCGTTATCCACCTGCGAGCTCTACTGTGGATGTGGAAAGGATCGAAATGCTATGGTTGCTGCCGGCTTGCATTGACACTGACAGTGAATACTCTAGGCCGACATGTAATTTTTGTACCCTGATCATATTGATTTACAAAGTGTCAATCCAATAAATTGCTGTACAACACGAAGTGTAATCAGTAATGCAACAGTCACCCCACACAGACACCGCACATCCACTCACACACTCAGACATGCCGTGGCAGTGGCAGGGAGAAATGAGGGACAATCCGAAATACACTCATAAAAAACGTGACGAGCTGTCAAAATCTGTTTAAGCTGTCAGAGTGGCCGAACTTCACATGGCCAGCGAGGCGTGCTGCAGTCCAACAACTTCAACGCTTTGTTAGTTATTCAATTAGACGCATTGAAATGCAATAGACTAAGACATCCTCCGCCACATTGGGGCCCCGGCCACGACACTAAACTTGAGACTGTCGCGAGCAGTGGCAACGCCAGTGTCAGCGCAAGCACCTAGCAGAGCAGTGGCAATTTCAATGCCGAATTGTATAAGCAGCAGCAGCTCCGCCAGGCGGGAAATGTCCTGCGGTGACAAAAGCAAAAACCCGCTCTGCCCACCCGGCCCGCTTTAAGATTCCGGTTGAGGTGATGTAACTGCAATCTAACATTGAACAGCAGCTACTCATCCATGGTGCCTGCAATGCCTTCAATTGGTATTTTATTTAGTGCCTGAGAGTCGCATTGAGCCCGGGATTTCGGCAGCGTTTCCATTTGCTGGGTCTGGCTTGAGTTTTTATTTTGTTCCTGCATTTTTAGCCCCCTTCGTTCTTTCGGTTGTGGAGTTGTGGCTTGCTCGTGATATACCAGATATATGTGCACCATTTTTTCTATTAGGCTAAAACATTAAACTTACAAGATTCCACTTAAACGCCATTTCAAAAGGGTGAGCATTACCTGCCCCAGAAGCATTTCTGCACTCGGAAAAAAAAACGCACAGTGAATGGTTTTGTGTTTTTCTTAAGAAACTTATGTTTTATTAACTTACGTTGAAACCATGGACATTTCCAATGAATTTTCAAAGTCGCCCATTCCTTCAACGAAATATGGAATCTGTTTCATTGTAGAATATGCAAAGGAAATCTCTCAGTCACCATTTGTAATACCAATTTTATCAGAATTGTTTACCTTCTTTTAAATTGTTTTTTGTTTATACCCTTGGAGAGGGTATATTGAAATTGTCCGGATGTTTGTAATGCACAGAAGGAAACATCCTCGAAAACATAAAGTATATATATTCTTGATCAGCATGACGAGCTGAGTTGATATAGCCATGTCCGTCTGTCCGTCCGTTCGTCTGTTTCTATGCTATCCCCTCCGTCAGTTTTGAAGCTATCTTAACCAAATTTGGTACATTTGTCGGGACCAGCCAGATCGGATGACTATAGCATACAGCTGCCATAGAAACGATCGGTCGAAAAAATTGTTGTTCTAGTGAGAAAACCTTTTTTGTTTTCTATGGTAGCGTATTTATACTTTCCAGATATGAATGTTATCTGTTTCAACACAATTTTGGAGAATTTTATCAAAATCGGATGAATATATTGTATAGTCAGGTGACATGACATACCCCCCCCAAGGACTTATCGCCCAAATTTTATTTTGGGCGATAAGTCCGTTTAAAAATCGGACACAACCCCAAAATTTTTTAAGTGATGTGACCGCCCGACAAAATAGTATTGAGTGGATCGCAACTTACATAACAATAGTCAACAAAATTTAATAAAGAGTGTTCTCATTGATACCTGATCTGAAGTATTTTGAAATGCTGAGTTCAAAAATTGACCAAAAATTTGTCTATCTTGTCGTTCTCCAAATATAGGGGATAGGCGTTTTTTGGCCATTTTTTTAAGAAAAGTTTCCAAATAATTTAGCCCTAACATCTGAACCAATAAACCGACTTAACTTTTCTATCTTTCAAATGAAATATGTAATAGCCTAGATCCACTGACACATTTATGTAATTGTGTGTGGTTGGTGATTTCACATTCTCAAAAAAGCATAGTATGTTAAGGAAAACTACTCATAATGTTCAGGGCGAATAAAAAAATATTTTAAAATTCAAGAAAATTGTGGGAAAAAATGTATACAGGAGGTCAATATATGTACTAGAACTATTTTTACCTCGATGGAGTTCGCTTGCATTTCGAATTAAAACTGCATGCCTTTTATATGTACGTGGAGTACCAAAAATATGCCTACAACTATATTAGCTGACAAAAGTTGAGCGGTTTAGTTGACTGCTTAAATTAAGGTAGATCTAGTAGATTAAATGGTGCAGTTTTAATTCTCTAAGATCTAGTAGCTGACCAAATTTTTTTCACTTCACATACAAAGTCAGCAGTTTAGTTCCAAATCAAATCGTTTTACGAAAATCTAGACTTTAATTAAGAAAAATCTTTTATTAAAACAGTTTGTGCTTGATTCGGGAGGTTATAAATTTGAAGCGATCTATTCGTAGTTCAATTCGATGGACCCAAGAAACTCCAACTGACCCCATTTTAAAGAGGATCAGGACAGGTTTACAATCTTCTTTTATACTGAAAATTTGTCAGTAAATCAGGTACAATTGTACATTTTATATGCTTTTGAATGTTTTATATAAAAAAACATCATTCATTAGGAAACAAAAACAATAGATATCTTTAAAGATGATCGCTTTCAGCAGGGACTTATAAAAACTAGATCTTTACATGATTAGAAAAAAATTATCAGTTCTGATCTCAATTCCATTCTGGTTTTCGCATAAACGTTTGAATTGGCCAGCTTACTTTTACAAATTTAAAGAAAGTGTAAAGGAAGTCTGTGGTTACTAGATCAAGGATTCTGTATGGAACAGGAACAGGCCTGATTTAAGTTCTTGTGATAACAGAGAGACTGTGAAATTTCAAATTATTGTTTGTGAGTGAAAATTAAACGTATATTATTGTTGTTAATACCGTACCCAAATAAAGTTTGCTTCAGATTTGGCAATCTCTTCCTAACCGCGAAAAACTGTCTGGGCCAAAATTTTTAAGTTTGAACATAGTGAATTAATATATATTTAGTTTGGCCCAATATCTATCTATTCTGTGTACCTTAATAAGATCCGAGCAAAAACACCGAAGATAAGCAAGTGCGCCTCCCCATTTATTCAAATAAATTTAAAATAAAAAGTAATTCACCAAGAACCACATTACTTGTTCAGGTGGTATTTTGCTGTCGGGGCACTTGACCACACTAAACTAAACTAAAACGAAATTTAGGTATCTAAAAGCTTTCCTTATTTCAACACTGTCATATGGGATAGATATATTTACGAACAGTGATATGACTAGTTAGAATAAAATAAAAGTAGCATTTAATAACATATCTAGGTAGATATTACCGGATATAAATAGTATATAAATGACGTAATATAAGAATAAATAAATTTTTGTTTGGTTTGATAAGATTAATTTAATGTATATATTATGTGATATGTATATAATAATGAAAAAATATTTAATTTATAAGAGAAGGTAGATAGAAAAATTATGAAAATTTGGGGTAATGGAAATTTGGGTTATTTGTAGAAAGGCCAATGTAATTTGGTGTAAAGTTCGGAAAGCCATAATTTGGGGGATATGTCGAATGAAAGGTATGAAAATTTGGGTGATAATTGGGGTTAAGTGTTATGTCACCGTATAGTCATATAACAAACTGGCAGGCATATATCATGCTCCAAGATATATAAACTTCGATATAGCCGAAGTTAGCTTTCCTTTATTTTTTTTACAATATTTAAAAAGTTTCACTACAGCACACATTGGGCCAGACGGCCATTCTAGCGCGTCGAAATTCAATTTTTCAAGTTTGAAAGAGCGTTATTATTTTAGTGCTTTTGGCGTTTGCTGCTGACGTCGGATTTTGCTACAAGCCTGACTTTGGGATTCCCAAACAGTCATAGCAATTCTGTCATGAGGTAACTTTTGCTAACACACTAAGGACAGGCGCAGACAGCTGAAGATTGAATTGGTATTCATGAAATAGCGTTATACTGTCAACCAACCTCCTTTGTTGTGTTGTGCGTGTCTTGTTTTAGAAGAGTTATGGACAATATCCATAACTTAATGACATAGAGCCTGCCTAAATAAGTTCTACGATTTTCAATTAAAAAGGTCACTAAAACACTTATTTTTTATTTCTTTTATTCTAACCTTAAAAAATTTATTTTGTTTAAAAATAATCGAGAAAGGCAAAGCTAACTTCGTCTGTATCGAAGTTTTGATACACTTGAAATAGCTTGTCTCAATGGTTAGCGACTTCGACCAAACTTCGCAGATCAGCTTAAAATCATTACATATTACCCATGACCGTGTTTGAGAGCAGTAATATTGAGAACAAAACAGTTTTTCTTAGTAAAACCCATTTTCCGAACGAACATTTGTATGGCAGCTACAAGAAGTAGTTATCCGATCCGGTCGGTTCCGACGTATTAGCAGCGTGCAGTAAAAAGAAGACTCTGTGCAAAGTTTCAGCTCGATAGCTCCAAAACTGAGGGACTAGTTCGCGTAGAAACAGACAGACGGACAGACGGACGGACAAAGCTTAATCAACTCAGCTCGTCATGCTGATCAAGAATATATATACTTTTTGTGGTCCGAGATGATTCCTTCTATGCGTTGCAAACTTCTGGGCAAAATTATAATACACTTTTCAAGTGTATAAAAAAGATTTCATTAAACACTTTTTTTATATTTTTTTGTTGCTTTTATTCCTACCTTTGAGAGAAAAAAACATATTGCAATTATCTCATTTATTTTGGAATTTATTTCGGCCACTGTGCAGCATCGCGCATTCGCAATTTATGAAGTGCTACTTCACTTACGAAAATTTTCCTTCATCCAACAAAGTTGCTCCTGCATAATTTTCGCTCTGCAGAATAGGAGTGTGTGGTATGTGTTGGTGGTGGCGATTCTATTAAAATAACCGCTTCATATTCAGCTTCATTGCACAAACATCAAGGTCTACCGCAGGACTTCGTAAGATTTGTACGAGATAATCTGAAAAATATGTGAATTAAGAGGAGGGCGAACTTGTATTGTACACTCCTGCCCAAAATTATACGACACCCCGAAAATTTTAGTTTCGACCCTCGTAGGAGAATGGGAAAGCATAACAAACAAATAATAAACAATTTAATGAATTTGTAATAAAATGCCGCGTGGGCGTTTGCTATCCGACGAGAAAAAATGAAGGATAAGACCCTACAATGATGTTGGTTTTAGTGCAAGCGAAATATCGCGGAAAATCGGCTGAAAACGTTGTGCTAACAATCCGGATGAATATGGTGTGAAGCATAGCACTAGAAGAAAACCCAAGTTGTCTGACCGCGGAAAAGTCTCATAATACTCAAAGCTAGCAATTCGTTTTCTTCGTGCTCCACACTTGCCGCATGTTGCAGTACGCCTGTGTCACGGATGACTGTTTGGCGGACGCTGCAATCATCGGAGTGCATTGTCAGAGGAGTCTTAAAAAAAGCTCCGTTCTTAAAGCCGCACCACAAAACAGCACGACTTCAATTTGTGGAAAAGAAACTTGGAGAGAAACTGGGCCTCGGCATGAAATTTTAACTTTATTTGGATTATGTAGCTTTGTTCAATATTTTTCATTTTGATAATTTTTCTGATGACAAAAAATGTAATCCTGACGGCCCAGATGGGTTTCGGCACTATTGGAGAGATTTACGTAAGGATCCACCTTTGTTTTGCAAACGCTATTTCGGAGGCGGATCCGCAATGGTTTGGGGAGCCCCACATGCGTCTGGAACGCTTGATCTGTGCTTCACAAGCTGCAGGATGAACAGTGGAGAATACAAAAAAGTATTGGAGAATCGTCTTCTGCCATTTTTGGAAAAAATATGGAAAGATATCTTGTTTTTATGCAGGATAATGCATCTATTCACAAGAGCAGAGAGACAAAGCGCCTAATAAGTGATCGCCAAATAAATGTTTTGGATTGGCCAGCGTGCTCCCCTGACCTAAACCCAATTGAGAACATTGTACGTATGTTAGCCAGGCGTGCTTACGTCAATAACAACAAATTTGAGAAAGTTGAAAGCCTCAAAAGCGAAATTTTGACTCAATAGTCTCTTTTAGACCAAAATGTACTTACAAATTTAGTCAATTCAAGGCCTAAGAGACTTTTCGAGGTAGCAAAGGCTCAATGTGGCTCTATTAATTATTAAATATTGTTTATATACCGTTCTAAGAATAAACAATTAACTAAATCCAACAAATTGACATGTGTCGTATAATTTTGATACACTTGCAGACATGTCAAAAATCGAACTTTTTTGCTTTTTTAACCGCTACTTGAAAACGCGAGATGCTATCAGAGATAAGAATATCACATTTTAAGCAGAATTCATTAAGCTTTTATTCTGCATACTTGATTTCGTTGTATTATGCTTTCCCATTCTCTTTCGAGGGTCGAAACTAAAATTTTCGGGGTGTCGTATAATTTTGGGCAGGAGTGTATTTGTTCTGCCAACAAAAGCAAATCCAACTCAACAAAGTAACAATGTTCAAAATATTATTACTTCAGTTGAGTTAAGTAAAACAAAATCCACAACACAATTGTGTAAATAATGTTCTTCTTCATGTAGCTTAACTTAATTTGTAGCTATGTACACGGTAAATAATACTGCTTCCACTTGTAATTTAACAGTACTTGTCAGCTGCGCACACCGTAAAAGTAAATATTGAAGTGGAATTTTACTTTTGATTTTCTTTCAACATTTTCATATGAAAATTGAAGTTTACTTCTCGTTACTTCATAACTGCGTAGAGGCCCATACGGGTTGAACTCCGTTAATTCGAACTCTCGAAAATTCGATTTACCCCCAAATAATGGATGAAAGTTAATTTTGATTGGTGGAAAGGGGCCCCCCCCCCCTCATAAGGCATGCCAAAACCTGATGGTTCCGTTTCGTTTGTTGATTATGGGGGTGCCATTTTACACAAAAGTCATGAAAAAATCAGGGGTTCGTAAGCTGACGGCTCAGGTCTTCTTCCCTACGATATTAAAAGTCAGTGCATCTGAAGTACTGAGATCGTAAGGAGAAACGCAGAACCCGAAGGCTGGCGCGTGACGTCACCCAAACGGTTAACGGTTACAACAACAACCCCTGAGTTTCTCGGCGTTTCTTAAGACAAACGAAACGGAACCTTCAGGTTTTGGCATGCCTTATGACGTGCCAAGTTGGCATGAAAAATGGACTTCTGTCATGCATCTAAGTCCGACTGGGTATTTGCGCGTTGGTGTTTGTGTATGTGTGTTTGTCAATTGTACAGGGAATTTTGCAGTCGGGCTACTCGACTGCAACGGTCTTTCTTGTTTATAAATGTCTACCTGGTTTTTTACCAACACTTTTTTTCAGACCAATCTTTTGCATGGCAGCTATACTATATAGTTGTCCGATTGTCATAAAACTTGGTTGAATAATGTGAAAGCTTAGAAAACTTATAAAAACGAGGTTTGGGGACAAACGCATTGAAAACAAAAAATTTTTCTCACTAAAACTAGTTTGTCCGACCGATCGTTCCTATGGCAGCTATATGCTATGGTCATCCGATCCGGCCGGTTCCGACAAATGTGCAGCGTATTTGTACCAAAAGACTTTGTGAAAATTTTGGTTAGATAGCTGTAAAACTGTCGGAGGAGATAGAACAGAAACAGACAGACGGACAAACATCCCTTGCAAGGGTTTAAAAATCTTGTCTAGTGTCGCCATGTCAAACATTCCTCTGGATACAGAAATTCATCTGGATAACTGCTGATAATATTTTAAATTTTAATTTAAGTTCAACAATTTTGGGCAAAGATGGTTCATACTCGTCTTTAGTGTGGAACAACATTCTTTGTATAACCTTTACTCGTAGAGTAAAGAATCTCCGATCCCATAAAGTATATATAATTTACATCAGCATTAATAGCCGATTAGATATAACAGACTGAAGTGCATCATGCATTTGGGCTAGGCTAACCCTGTGTACCGGTAACAACCTTCCCTCCTTTTAGCTACCCAAAGATTATGACTTTGCCTGAAAATACACAAAAATAATTACTGGAAGCCCATCCTGAGCTTAAAGTAAGCCTACTCAACGCTGCGTTGGAATTGCATAAGGCCAATCCCATCAAAAGAAACCGCAGCCGCAGTTGAAGTCCCGTTTGGACAACCCCGAGCATTGTCAAAAAGCGCGAAAAGTTTTCGCAGGGAGCTGAACCACCACGGGGCCGACCGCTGAGCCTTTTGTTAACGAGCATTGGTGGCCCATTATGCACGTTTGCCTCAATAGAGATGGGGGCCAACTCTCGAAATTATGAAAGCGAAATGCGCAGCAAGCATGCCCCTACGATTTTTACGCTGCGGATGGGGAGCTGGCACTTTTTGGACAGGGTACACGCGGCCATGTAATGAAATTTGCAGCATTGTACCACACTTACGGTTTTAACCTTTATCGAGTTCTAAATGAAGCACTTTAAGCTCCTTTCGACCTTTGACCATAAATGGGATCAATAAGGAAATGACCCAACGTTTGAGTTTGCACAGTGCCCCAGTTTTGATTGAGAAGCCTGTGCGGAAACTAATCAATTGTTTGGTGTGATTGTGGGTGAGGTGGACTTTCGGGACAAGAATGGAGTAGCAATTTATTTTCGGTTCGTCGAAGTTAATTATACTCTTCTGGGTGGTAAAAATTTCATGAATGTGAATCAAATAATGCAAAGTCAAAGTTTCGCACATAACATGGGTTTTAAGTCATACCAAACCGAGGAATCAGATAGGTTCAGTGGTTCAGCTAACTCTTAAATTTTTTGTGCTTCCCGTTTTATTTATTTTCCAGGGAATGTGTTTCAATGACAAGCGGAAAATAAATTTGTTGAATTTCTGGCACTCTAGAATTTATGGGGGCCACATTTGCCGTGAATAACTGGATTTAGGAGCTATTGGCGACAGAGGACATTTCAATGCATCTTTAAAAAATCAAATCGGAACGATGATAACCGGCGATAACAACATCAGCCTGAAAGTCCGAAGAAGAATCACGCTCGCAAACCGATGCTACTAAGGGCTCAGTAGGGAGTTCAAGAGCAGAGACCTCGCTCGATGAACGAAAATAGCGCAAATACAAGTCGCTTATCATCCCAGTCCTGCAATATGGTGCAAAAGCATGGGTAATATTATCAACGTATGAGGCGGCGATTGGCGTTTTCAAGCGAAAGATTCTTCGAAGGATTTATGGACCTTTGAAAGTTGGCGAGGATTTTCGCATCCGGAAGAATGACAAACTGTATGAGCTCTATGGGGACACTAAACTCTGGAGCAAACACTATAACTGCACCTGGTTTTTTCAGTGTACGCATAGAAACAGTAGAGCTAGAAAGACTTTGCGATTACCCTTTGAAAGAACATTACAAATGAGATAAAATAAATGACGAGCATCAACAGTCTTAATGTTAAAATTAACCGTTATGTTTCATTTTCGTTTTGTGAGAGGTGCACAACAATAGACGCACTTTATTAAATTAATTAATTTATATAAAAATGCTAACTAATTAATAAATTTTTATGCACTGTAATAATAAGTGTAACCTCCTTTAACACTCATTAACTCATAGATCCTCTTCGGCATACTGTCTACGAGGTTTTTGAAATCGCTAAGGGACAGTTCTTCCCATGCCTTAATTATTGCCAATTTGAGCTCCTTAGTACCATTGTACTAAGGATTTTGGGAGTAAATCCTTCGTACCAGCAACGCCCACAAGTTTTCTATCGGATTCATGACCGGGGAGCACGAGGGTTACTCCAAAAACCGAACATTATTTCCTTGTGTTGCGTACATTGATCCGTTGTCCTGTTGGAAAATAAACTTTTAACCAGGGATGCAAACCACTGAACCGCGGTTATGGTTCGGTTCGGTTCAGTTCACTTTTTAGTCGTTTAATTAACTTAAGAAACATATTTTTGATACAAGTGCTCAGATTATTCATTTACAAAGACTAAGGGCCGTTTTCTCATGTTGCTGTTTTTGCAAATCTAGGTGGATTTGCTGTATTTGCTTTGCTCATGTTCATTGTTAGCCATCTAGATGGTTTTTGTTGCCATCTACTTCATCCTCATGTATTTCAAAATCATGTACATGTAACCAAATTACGTATTTTTATGTGTGCACGCATATGGTCACACTAAAAAAATATTAAAATCAAAAAACAACTTCTGCTAAAAATAGTTAAGTCTATATTGATAAAAAGTAAACCCAAAATGAAAAATATTGGATGTGGCTTTTGTATGCAAGACACCTGCAGACATAGCCAAAGAGGCAGATCCGCATTTTAATTCCCCTAGTTCATTGCTTAAGCTAATTTGGCAGATAACTTAGCCAAATTTTTATTAAAACAGAGATTGAAGATTTTACAGGATTTAAAACAAAAGCTATAGTTTCATACGCAAATAACACTAGTGTACAAAAATAAAAAAAATAAATGACCCATTTTAACTGAAATATTTTTGTAGTGTAGTTTAAAAATTTTTCCATGGCTCCGTGTTTGAAATATGATTTTTTTCACTTTGTCGGTAGGTGCTCTTACATTTTAAGCCATATCTGACTTCATAATTGTCAGATAGAGTCAAGAATCGAAAGGTAATTGAACTGCCAGTAATTGCGTAGAACATTGTTTTTAAATCGGCTTAGTAGTTTGGATACAATTAACCCAAACATTTCAAAAAAATCAATTTTTTGCCCGAAAATGCAAGAAATTTAATTTTTAAACGCATAGAAAAAATATAAAAAATAAAAAAATTTTTTTTTTTTCTACTTAAGAATCGCACTTTTAGGAAGACAATAAAGGTATTGGTGATGAAATTTCTCGCATTTTCGAGCAAAAAATCGATTTTTGAGAAATTTTTTTGGTTATTGTATTAAAACTACTAGGCCGGTTTAAAAACAATGTTCTACACAATTACTGGCAGTTCAATTACCTTTCGATTCATATCTTGCTTGTTCTATCTGAGAGTTAAGAAGTGAGATATGGCTTAAATCGTAAGAGCACCTTCCAAAATAATTTAAAAAAATCATATTTCGAAAACGGAGCCATGAAAAAATTTTTGAAATCGATTTTTGAGATCAATATTCCAAACTACACTATAAAAAAATTTCAGTAGAAATGGGTCTTTTTGGCTGTAAACTAGTGTAATTTGATCAAATATGCCCGGAAAGTTCCACAATTTGGCCTTTATGGTCAAATTTTCATCAAAATTTGTCCAAATTATTTGCCTGGGTGAACTTAGCTTTAGACCTATTGCTTAATCTCCCATCATAGTAACAAGTCGTTCAAAAAAATCCTTCTTCTCCTCTGTAAAATGCATGATTTACTTTTTAAAATTGGCGCGCAATAAATAGAATAAAAATTCGCAAGATGGCAAGGCGCTGCCAACTCAACTTTAGTGCCTTTCCAGCCCTCCCGGTGTGACCGTGACGCAAATGCCCAAATTCATAATCCATCTACATGAGACAACCGATTGCACAAAATCCACCTATTTGCGAAATCTAGTTGGATTTCGATTTGAGCAAAAACAGGAACATGAGAAAACGGCCCTAAGTCTGTTTTGTCTGCAGTGCGGCAGGGTATGTGGGGGACTTTAGGTTAGCTGTTTCGTCTTCTATCCGGCTCGAAGGACCATGAAAATGTGGTGGGTTGGTTAATAAATTCATTTACCTTCAATTTTTCAAGCAAAACACTTTTAGGCCACATTCAGCCGCTAATTCATTAGCGGTTTTAAATGAATTACTTGCAGCACTCACTATTCGGCTCTGGTCACGCTGATTTAACTTTGGCTTACGTACTCTGTTTTTTTATACCCGTTACTCGTAGAGTAAAAAGGTTATACTAAAGTCGTGCAAATGTATGTAACAGGCAGAAGGAATCATTTCCGGCCATATAAAGTATATATATTCTTGATCAGCATCAACAGCCGAGTCGATTTAGCCTTGTCCGTCCGTCCGTCCGTAGATCTCAGAGATGGTAAGCGATAGAGGTTTGACATGTATGGGACAAATGCTTCTTTTATCTGCACGCAGATCAAGTTTGTTTCAAATTTTGGCCACGCCCCCTCCCGCCCTCGCAATTTGGAAAAAACGTTATATCTCCTATAGTTTTAAAGATAGACGATTCGTTCCCTTAGAATTAGAAATTAGCAAAATGAATCGATTTGCTGAAGAAATGATAAAGATCGGATGAACGGTTCTCAAGTTATAAGCAAAAAAGTGAACCAAGCCCCCTGCTACCACCACTCCCACCCTAAAAAATGTTGCATACTTTTTGGATGGTCACACTAAGGAACGCAGGAACACTGTTAAGCATGTTTTTTCACGAGTGACGGGTATATCGAAGTCGGTTAGAGCCGACTTTAACTTACGCTCTCGTTTCCATATTTATTTTGGTTTTTTAAAAGATTTCGCACAACTTTGTCGAAGCGACCAATTTTTCAGACAATTTCAAGATTTGAGCAATTCTCTCTTTTCAGCGCCAGAATTAGGCCTTTCTCGACATCTGACAGCCCTGACCCATTTGGCATGTTTACAAAATTTACAAATAGTTACTCAACCAAGTGTACGCAAATGAAATCGCCGCCAGCAACACACAGAATAAAAAATAAATTGTGCGGCTATAGTGAGGCACCTCTCACAAATCGAAAATGATATATAACAATTAACTTTTGCACTGAGAGTGTTGATGTCATTTATTTTCATTTTTAAGGCTCTTTCAAACGGTAATCGCAAGGTTTTTTTAGCTGTACTGTTTTATAATATTATAAAATGTATGTTATAAAGCAGATCTGCATGGTTTGGTCGAAATCGCTAAACGTTTTTCAAGTGTATTAAAACTTCGGCACAGACGAACTAAGTTTGTCTGTGTAGTTTTACCGAAAGTTGAATTATCAAAACAAAAACAAAATACATGTAACAATAGTTTTCAGTAAATTTACTGTACGAATGGGTAGATTCAAACAACGAACATTTTTTCTGTGTGATTAAATATAACCGAAAAGTTCCCTAGTTTGGTTTATTTATCAATTATTTGCCTGCGGGACATGGGCTTTAGGTTGCGTCTACAGGACTATTACAAATGCAAGAAAAAGCTCAAGATGAAGATTCGCTAAATATTCGCCAAAGTGCTTTTAACGAGCTAGTGAACAAAATATTTGAAACCACAAACAGCGCGTCAGATGAAAACTGTTCTTCCATTCTGCAATTGTTCATAAATATGAGAGGTTTGTTAGTTAAATGTTGAAGGTTTGTTTCATGGACCCTAAAGGGTTTGGTTATGGACCGTTTTGCAGCCTTGTTTCTTAAGCTCTATTTACACGACCTGATCACTCAGATGATGTTTTTTTCAGACCTAAACTCATATGAGCAACTCAGTTTCGCTTTTACGCATGACTGAGAAGCTCAGATGAGCCAGTTACAGAACCATTGGTTCATCGGAATCATCTGGTTAATATGAAAGAAGAAGACCAGAAGAATAAGAAGCGAAAAAGAATGTACAAAAACACAAAAGAAAGTATACAAAGCGAGCAATGCGGAGCCGTTACTGGCGATTTGCGTACTGATGCTTTTAAAGTTGCAATTTATTTGTTTAATTTTAAGAAGAATTAATTCGACATGCAAAAAACAACTTAAACGATAGCCAAAATTCGATAGAAAATGTATATCGCCAGCCAGAAAGTGGCAACGCCTGTACACTGCAATTAGGTCACACTGTAATTGGATGATAGATGCCTCACAGCTGAGTGCTCAGTTCTATTTAGCCTGATCGCTCATCTGAGTAGCTTCATGTCTACGCAGACGCCTTTTTACACGGTCTGACAGCAGCTCAGACGAAAACTCAGCAGAGCTTAAATAAATCTTATCCAATCTACTAAAATCCAAATAAAGGAAGCAGCAACAACTTTTTGACTTTCTTTTTGCAACTCGTTTGTAGTAAGTTAACACTCTTGATTTTGTTTTCGTCAATGCATTTCATTGCTTTCTTCGCCAGACGATTGTGGGCCCTTTCTTTTGACTATTGCTACACACGCAATGCCCAAATATGAATGTGTTTCTTGCCTACCCCTGGGATAGAGCATACGAGCATCGACTTGTGAACTTTTTATTTATTTTAAAGGGTCGGAGATGGTTTCTTCTTGCTGCTACATTCACATGCACAAACTCATTATGCTCTTTGTGCTCACCTTTGGCCCAGAGTATAAGAAGAATGGCAAAAGAAAGTAAACTGTTCGCTGCACATACCTGTACCGGTTACTAGTACGTATTTATTTTTGCGGAGTTTACTTTAAATTAAGTATTTAAAAGGTGCCTTTGAGGCATCTCTCATTGCCTCCGTTGCCAAGTGACCCAAATCAGTACACAGCGACGACTCCTGATTGCGGCGGTAGCACTCCGTTGCCTGCATTAGGCAACCGTTTCCATATGAGTGCATGCCCGCCCTGATTGCTTGGCTTAATTACGAGCCTGAATCAAGTTGGGACACTAATTGATCAGCCTATCACTAATGGAGCAGGAGGAGTGATATTGCTTAAAATTTTATTTGAATGCATAATCAAAGAGAATTAAACCAGCGACACTGCTCCGGGAACGTGGAAGGGGACACAAGCATCCGTGCAGCAGCGACAGTTTGCCAAATTGAAATTCTTATGAAATTATATCAAGAACAGCTCAGTGGTATTTAAGGGACGGAGGAGGGAGCAACTTGACTCCTGTTAACACAAGCATGCCAAGCAGCTTGTTTATGCAAGCATGCTGGAACAGCTTGCATCTTTCTATGTAAATATGCTTATATGTAGGTTTGTACACACCTGGCCAGGCTAGGTATGCGGCATTTCGAACATTCCACTCTTGTGTGCCATTCGTCTTAGTTGCATAGACAAAATTCCACAAAAATGGACTAGCAAATCTTGTCCACAGAGAGTGGACACTCATGACATAAAAAACAAAATGTGTGACTGCCGCTGGCAGTGATCCAAACAACATGAGTGTAACATAGCATCTGGAATGTGCTAGCTCAGTTCAGGGTGTCCAGATATTGCTTGATGGTTTCCGGTTCCAGGACCATGAATCCATTCTCATTGCAAATGCCCACTTCTAAGTTATCGGGCGTCATGGTACCCTGGAAGCCCTCCAAGAGCGCCATAATGGCAGTATGAACGCCACTGTCTACCCTGCCCTTTTCATCGTAATACTTCTCCAAATAGGCTTTGACATTGGCCTCTCGCTTGCCCATGGCTGTGGCCTTCCAGGCGACGTAGGCTCCCGAGGAATCAGTCCGAAAGAGATACGCGCGATCCTCGTTCCAGCCGCAAGTCAACAAGGATACCCCAAAAGGACGCACCCCACCCGTCTGGGTGAACTCTTGCATCATCATGCCCATGCGATCCATTAGAGTTGGCACCGGAATCGGCTCCATGAGCGTGAGAGAATATCGCTTGGCCATCTTTCGAGCCTCTTGAACCAGGATACGATAATCGGCGCCCAAGCCCGAGTAGACCATGCCAATGTGGTTGTCAACGGTCTCCACGCGACGCACAGTGTGCTTCTCGTACAGCGGCGAGTTTTGTAATATCTCAGCGGCAATGACAGCGCCATCGGTAGCCAGGATGCCCACAGCGGTAGCTCCATTTGATGCCGCGGCCATGGCATAATCCAGTTGCAACAGCTGACCTGATGGATTGAACGATGTCAGCGAGAACGCGTAACGATTTGAAGACATTTTGTTGTTGTTGTTTATGTGAAACAAAATATACGAAAGTCGATATCGCACAGCAATAGAAGTGATACTGTAACCTGAGATAGCTCAAAACGAACTGATATCAACGAGCTCTCCATCGGAGCACACTTAGTCGAGACTGAACAACGCACACTGGGAAAAAAATCAATCTAAAATCAAGATTATAATCTTGAATCAAATAGAAGCAGTATCTGAATTCGACCAAGACCAGATTATCTTAACCCAAAATTATATGCTCAATGTTAATCTTAGTCAATCAATCTCGAATTAAGATCGCTTATACTCGACTATAAGATGAAACAATCTCATTTTCTAATATGAAAAGAAAAGAGAAAAATAAATTATATTAAGCACTTTTTATTTTTGTTGTGTTTTTTTTAGTTATTAACATTTGGGGTTGAACTGGGTACCTCAGGTGATTAACCACACAGCATGGCCAGATGCGCCGAGATTTGTGTCAGCTGAGTTCTTATATTGCAATTGGTTGCGGCAAAAAATTTACGTCCAATAGCCGACTGCACTTAGTGGATGCCAAGTAGATGCCAAAAGCTTCATTGGATCGAAAGTGCTGTGGTTCGAGTCCCAGGAGGGGCGAATTATTGTTTTATTTTTTTTTTTTTTTTAACAAAGTTTTTGAAGTGAAGCTTTACAGAAAATTGTACGATGGGTGATAAGTCGCGGGATGATAAATCTTCTTTTTAAGATTTCTAAGCTCAATTCAAGGTTTTCCAATCTTGTTTTTATAAAATTGCAAGATTCTCCAAAAAGAGATTTTCAATCTAGATTTTAGATTGATTTTTTTTCTCAGTGTAGAAGTGCGTGTTGTAATGAAACAAAAAATTATAATTCGCAACCACACTAAGATTAAGAAACAAAGCTGTTGTCTTGCACAAACCACCATAATCAGATTTAGTTTTGCTTAAGACTTTTAAAACCGCTGAAAAGCTATTAAGGAACATCCGTTCAATAGAACTTGGATTAACCATTGTTAGAGAACAGTTTTTTTGTAATATGTCAAAAACAGAAAACATTATTGCCAACACGTTAGAATAATTATAATGATTCTATTTGAAATGAGCTCTTTTAATCATTTTCCTACTAATTTATGATGAACTCTGAAACAAAGCTGCTTTGATTTTTTAAAATGATTCGATGTGTGGTTTGAGTTTTGTAGATATTTATAATCTGTACCAAAGTTACACAGATTGTATGAACTCGCCTGACTGGCGACATACTGTTAACTTATTTTTATTCAGTACCAGCAACAAAGGGGCCAAGCCGAGCTTTTCTCAATCTCTTGGCGTGTGTGCTTTAAATTTTTCGCACAAGAAAAGGGACCTACAGTTTAACGCCGAATCCGAACGGTAAAGTTTGAGAATTTGCTTCGGACGTGTCCTCTGGCCGCCTAGATCGTGTAAAATTACATCTCTGGATTTTAATAATTATAATGATTCTACTCATTCGTAGAGTAACAGGCAGAAGGAAACAGCAACCGAATGTGAAATGTAAACTCGTTCGTTCTCAACAACAAAGAGGAGAGCGGGCAATTAGACACAAAGTAGACATAAAACAAATAAATAACATGCACTGGGCGTCGATCGCTTGAGAAAATAATTATAAAATCTAACATTTGGCAAAACGAAACATATACAATGGAACCGAAATGCGTAGGAGAATTACACTAGTCAACAAGGTCCATTATAATAAAGTGTTGCTGGTGATTCGTGTGCTGAACACGAATCTGTTTTCTGAAAAGGTCCATCACGTCGTTATTTTTAGTAATTTAAGCTTAAAGTTGAAAAAAATGTCTGTTTTGTGGGGAACCTATTCTTACAACAATATACATATATGTAATACTATTCCAAAATTGTCTACTGCCCAAAGCTATGCCTTGCAAAAACCGTACAACAGGCTAGTAATTTGTATAAAATTTCAATGAAAATTTTCAACTACAACCATTGCATACTTTGGGGTAGCAACAAAATAGTCGATTTTTAGAGCGAAGCTCTTTTACGGACGTCAGAGGGGGGAGTAAATCTTAAAAATGTTGTCTTTGCGACAGCTTCTTTTGGGGTATGTCTTTGAATTTTGTATTTGCAAAATAGGCAGCTATTGTGTGAAGAATGTGAATATCTGCTGGGGATCTGGTGGGGATCAGGCGGGGATCTGGTGGGGATTTGGTGGAGATCCGAGGGTTATCTGGAAGGGACCTGGTGGGGATCTGGTGAGGAACAGGTGGGGATCTGTGAGAGATCTGGTGGGGATCTGGTGTGGGTCAGTTGGGGATCTGCCGGGTATGCGGAAAGTGGGGGTGGAAGGAGTGGCTGCATTGAGGTCAAGTTGTGAATTCTGTGCTATAAACCATAATGTTGTTTGTTAGACAGTGACTTAACAGTGGCTTTACAGTGACTTAACAGGGGCTTAACAGTGACTTAACAGTGACTTAACCATGACCTGACAGTGACTTTACAATGACCTAACAGTTGTTTGTTTGACTGTGACTTAACAGTGATTTAACAGTACTTAACAGTGACTTAACAGTGACTTGTCAGTGACATAACAGTGACTGAACAGTGAATTGACAGTGACCTAACAGTGACTCGGCAGTGACTTGACGGTGACCTTTTCTTTTTTAACTTATATAGCATTTACATATGGGCATTTCCAAAAAAAGGTCCACCTGGGTCAAAAAAATTAAAGTGGTTAAAAACACTACATTTGATCGAACTTTCATAGGGACACAATCAAATAAAACTTATGTAAGCTAATCTTACATCTACTAATAATCCAATTGGATATATATGGTTTCACGGCCGTGGTAGCGTAATTTTTCTCATTTTGACATTAAATTTGCTTAATTTTTTTGGAAAAAGTGACTGAGTTAATATAATGATGAAAAAAATGTCACGTTCGACATGTCACGTATCGACAGAGATAAATATTTTTTTGCAAAAAATGTTTTCAAGATTTTTAAATCAAATAATATACACTTCAAAGAACTATTCATTCATAAGATATTAAGATTATTTGGGCTTAGTTATTGTGTAAGGTTTCGCTAAACTCTGTCTTTATATAGCTGCTCGCAAAAACCACTTCTGTTTTTGTCACGATCGAATAGCTTCAAATTTTGTCATTATTTTGCAAACCGAATTTCACTTGCTTTACACTTTAACACTAATTAAAGTGCTTGCTAAGAGCTACATTATACAGTAAAAAACGAATTAAAAATTCTATTTAAATTATCTTTTTCATTTTCAATTTGTGCGCCGGTTACGGTTCGACAGAATGGAAATTGGCATATACAGAATTCAAAAAAATTAAATAGGTTGTATGAACGTTACCCAGCCAGCATTTTATGGATTTTTTTTTTATCACATTCGAGGCTTTTTCGGGTCCTCAGTCTGATTAGAATAGTCATAAATGCGCTCGTTTTCTGATCATAAATAATGCTTTGGTCGGGAGAAAATGGTACCTAGCCGCGACTCTTCATGAAGAGTCGGTGTTAACCCGCTTTTAAGATCAGATTCGACTTATTTTCGAGTCATATTTCCAATCATTTCCGAGTCATTTTCGTCGTATTTTAACAAATCACATTTACCGGGCGTCCCATAACTCACACTCTTTTTATACACTCGAAAAGTGTATTATAATTTTGCCCAGAAGTTTGCAACGCATAGAAGGAATCATCTCCGACCACATAAAGAAATGTTTCTATTCATGTGAAATATTGTACCAAACTAAAAATTTATCTCATCTGAGTATAGGCCTTTAAGGAGTAGTATTTTCCGAATTATATCAAAGAAAGTCAAAGCAAAAGTAGATGTTCCCCACAAAATGCGCCTAAAAAGTGTCAAACTTTACATTTTTTTTGTAACTTTAAGCTCAAGTTACTAAAAATCTCAACGTGATGAACCACTTCTGAATCGTCAAGAATCAACACCGACCCTTCAATATACTGGAAAATGTCTAATTTTGTTGACTTGTGCAATTTCCAATAAAATTAACTTTCATTTTGAATGAGGAGTAACCATCAAATAATCTTTTTTATTCTTGTAAATTCATTTTAACTCCCCCTATTCCAGTCAAATTAGGGCTTTATCTCGGAATTTGAGATAATAAGCTGAATACTCCTATACACCTTAATTGTGGTGTTTTAAACGTTGTGTCAAAAGTCGCACATGATCCCGTGTCCGCGTCGTTAGTTATTCAAGGTCAAAAGTGAAAACAAAACAGTTTTTAGCCGTTATCAGCGATTATTTCGGTTTCTTTATCTCCAATGATGTAAGCATCTACAACGCAATTTGCGTTCATGTATTGATCCTGGCAGAATTTTTTCACTTGATTGGAGTAAACGTTCTTTATTTTTACTCTTTTTTATCCTCTTTGGTATTATTTCGCGATTTTATTGAACGACAGTCAGCGGTTTGATGGCCCCCGGCTCACGAGCTGTATCGCACAGCTCAGAGCCAAGTGTTCTGGCTCACGAGTCGAGAGCCCTTTGATAGCTCAGAGCCAGGAGCCGAGTGTCGTGAACTGAAAACGAGAGCTGGCTCTCGAGAGCTGCGAGCAAAAGGCGATTCCGCACCCTGTTTGTACATTATTATTTATATGTATAGTTAGTACTTTTTTCAACGCATCTGTGACTCGCCTTCAATTTCCCACCAGCATTCATTTCTTAAGCCTACCCACTCACACACATGTGTGTGTGCTTGTGTTGTTTCTTTTTTTGGCAGCCGCAAAGTAGGCAACATTTTTTGCAAAAAAGTAAAACGTAGCAATGAACTCGTGTGTGTGGGTGTGCATGTGTGGGAGGGCCAAAATCAAATAACATGAAAACAATTAAGATTATGGATAGGATCACAGATTACTGGGATTTTCATTAAATTGAAACGCCCTCATTGTACAATGTACATATCATATGTTCGTTTGTTCGTTCGTATGTATGCACTTGCAGCATGTACAGTTGCACCAGACTCCTGGCCAGATTGCTTCCGCCCTACGGTGGGCTCCTATTGCCGCAGTGGATGGTTGATTTATAAATACAGCAGAGCTGGCAATTCGCTGATACGAGAGGGAAACAAACAAACAAGAACAGCAATCATAAAAATGCTGATGAAATCAGTGCAAATCCATTGTCAGTTATGGGAACGAGTAGTGTTTTCACTTTCCCCATTGTTCCATGGGCTTTCAATTAAAACTAAGCCGTGCAAATACTTGAGCCAAATGGGTATTCATAGGTGGGGAGTATTTTGATTTGAAATCTATTTCAGTTCATGGCAGCAAGTTACCAGTTTCTCTCTTTCATTGCAGAGATGCCATTGCGGGCAAAATGACTCAACTGCCGGTCGTTTATGACTCTGTTGGCGGCAACAAACAAACTCCCATCCAGATTTTCACACACTTCATTCGCAAGGCAAGTACATCCGTATCCATGTCCATGCTGGAACAGACACCCTATACACCCACCAATCTAACCACCGGCGAGGATGGTGGGCCCATGTCAACAACAACAACAACAACAGATTCCTATATAATTGATCGTGTCACTAATGTGGCACAGACTGCACTGGGGGCCACGGCAGCTGAAGACGTCATCCAAGTGACCAATGCCAGCACCACCTGGAATCTAACACTCGCCTCGGCGGCAGCCACCAACTATGAGAATTGTTCGGCGCTGTTTGCCAATTATACACAACCACACACAGGTGAGTCAATCTTTAGCTTAAACTAATATCAACAACTAAGAGCGTTGCAGTCGAGTGGCCCGACTCTGAAATACCCTGTACAATACAGATACACATACGCGCCCACCCTAACTCACACGCCTTAGCAGTCTGCAATAAGTACAGTGCTTCGTACGGTATACACCTATGGACAGGCAAAATTTTGTGAGTCTATCACTTATAGTCTCTGGAATCGATGCGTTCATACAGACAAACGGACGGACGGACAGACGGACATGGTTAAATCGACTCGGCTGTTGATGCTGCTCTAGAAAATATTTACTTTATAGGGTCGGAAATGTTTTCTTTTCCCGGACAACCTCATGATTTCCCTTTACCCATTTTCAATGGGAACAGGGTATAAAACAACAATTTAAAAGTAGGTAAATAATTCTGATGAAATTGGTATTAAGAACGCTGACTGAGAGATTTCCTTTGCATATTCTACAATGGAACAGGAGCCATATTTCGTTGAAAGGGTTGACATGACTTTGGAAATTTCCTTGGAAATGTCCATGGATTTCAGCATAAGTTAATAAAATATAAGTTTCTTAAGAAAAACACAAACCGTTCACTGTTCAAGCACATTTACTCAAAAATCACCCTTTAAAGTTACAATTACCTAGGTAATTGTAAAAGTAAATAAATTTTTTAATATTCACTGAGTAATCGTAATTCCACGTTACAATTACGATTATTAAAAATCGTAATCAGTAGACCTCGGACTTTGCATATTAGCATATTTTTTGAGGATGATAATTGACTTTTACTCAGCTTGGAAGCCTCTGTCGAACGTTATCAGCCTCATTTCCCGGCCCGAGATGGCCCAATATTTGTTGAATTGTGTTATTGTCAGATATTAAAGTAGAGGAAATGATACACAGAAAAAAAAACACGATATTTAGTATAACACGGGTATTTTGAGTAGCAAATCGGCCTTCATCTGAAAAAATATCAACATGATATTATAGCGTCCATATGTTTAGGTAGAAAGAGTATCACATTGATATGAAAAATTGATATTATTTTGATATTATTAAAGATAGGGGTGATATTTGATCTTTTTTGTGTACTTAATACATATTTTATAGGTTTAATAATAATTCAATATAATTGGTATTACAATAAACAACCATGATTTTCTCTTAATTGTTAATTGAACGGCTTCGACGCTTCTCTACAAAAGCCACTTTGTGAGCGGGAAAACTTTATTCAACGTCACAAAAAGTACTTGGAGCAAAATATTAAATGATATTTTCATATGTGACGGATTCAAGTCCAAACAAATCTTCAACCTTTAGATTTAAAATATTCAGGGGTGCCACAGAATTCACTAGCGATTTGGCTTCTAGCGATTTGACAAATCGCTGAAATATTTTCGCCATGCCACAGAACTTCGAGCGATTTCATTTTTTAAGCTAGTTCACAAACCCTTTCGAACTTGACTGCATAGGGTAGACACCCCGAAAGTGCAAATAAGATTAAGACTTAAAATGCGGTTTTTATTAATATTTTGAAATGTAAGCAATTTGGTTAGTCCTTTTTTAACAAAACAAACTTAATTTTCTTCAACTGAATTAAATATTTGTTATTCCCACACAAAAATTAAAATTTTCCGCCCGCCAAAATAAAAATGATACCTTGCAACTCTAGCTGCTGTACGGATACGAGAGAACGGCGTACGTATATGAAGGCAAGAGTTTTGCTTTAATTAAATAAATGCCTCTCGCACGACAGATGGCAATCCACGATTAAGGGAAGAAGCAAATCCGTAAGAAGAGGCTAGGAGTGCACCCGTCTATGATCCGCATCGGACCGTCTTTCTAAGTCAGACGATATACGTAGGCAAAATCATAAGGGTAATGATGCTGTGCTCGAAAATAACATTGGGCCGGACACGCATAATTCAATTCAAGCAATCGGAGGAAAGGTTGGCCAGACTTAAAGTCAGTTCTTTCCAGGCTGCAGCCGCAACTTCCATGTCGCCCATTGTGACATTGGGGGCCAAGTCTTTAATCTCCTTCATAAAAGCCAAGCAAATTTCACTCTGGACATCTGTTCGATGCTTTTCCCTTCATAATTAATTTTATAACAATTTCGGAAGAATAATAAAAGCCAACATTTGAGCGGCTTCTCGTCATTACTTTGGCGCCGGCGTTGCCACTATATTCAACTCAGATTAACAGCAATCGACTTACAAATTGCACAGTAATTAGGCAAAAGATCAACGGAAAAATAATTGCTAGTTAATCTAATTTTTTTATCTTCGTTTAAACACGATAATCGATATTGTATTAACTTTAAAACTAAGTTCGATTAATTTCGAAATTCAAATGTTAAAAGGTGGCAACACTCTAATTCTAACGATTTGGTGAGTGGCAGTGAATGACCAATTTCACTAGCGAATTGACTAGCGATTTTACTAGCGATTTAGTAAAATGCTTATTTAATAAACTTAACATGATAAATATTTAATTTTTTTGATCTATATTATTTACAAATTGAACACCCTTGAAGACTTAATAAGCCTTATTTTCATTAAAATGCATTTTATGGTAATTTAAGCAAATCGCCGACTCAAGAGTGCGCGATTTGCAAACTCCTGAAAACATGCTCTGTGGCAGGGGGGAAATCAAATCCCAGCGAATTTACAGCGAAAGTGAATTCTGTGGCCCCCTGATTTTAATTTTGGAAATGATATTCAAATTTCTCTTTAAATCCATTCCGAAATAAATATTTTCAGCTTCCAAATTCATTGACTAGGCCTCTGTTACTCCCTCCTTGCTATTTGCATAAAATGATGCCCATTTTGACCATCCGTGAAGAGCACCAAAACTTTTGACTCCTTTCCGTGTGGCCACAGACAATTAATCAGCATGAAGATTAATTTTCGGTCAATGTTCCTACAATCAAATTCTTATATTCTTCTGTATACCTTGCACCAGTTTTTCAATGAAATTCGTTTATGTATATTCAGCAGATTTTGCATATATATGGCATATTTATAGCATAAATTATTGCATATCTTTTGCATATTTTCGATATGCGTTAAAATTTGTTATATTTGAACGATTAAAGGTCTAAATAAAAAGTTTCGTACCAATCTGATGAAAATTATGGAAAATGCAAAATCCGAGGTCTACTAATCAGGAATGGGTTTTTCATTACCTCAAAATTTGTTTTTAGTAATGAAAAGTAATTAAATACGGGAAGTAATGAATACATTACAGCTCTGGTACAGGGTATATAAAGGGCGAAATATATGAATGGAGCTAATTTTAACACAAAAACGAAAGGGGCTTGCAAGCCGTTTGCAAATAAGGACTGGTTCTGTACAGTTGTTGTACAGTTTTTGTACCGCCGCGTCGGTTCGGTTCATTGAATGGTTTTTGAAGCTTAGTGAATCATGGTTTCGGTTCTGTTCAGTGGTTCAAATAGGTTCGAATTGCTTTAAGATTCTAGAATTTTCTTTTGGTCTTAACTTGATTTAAAAAATGCTTGTTGATGTATTTTCAAAACTGACCAATAGATGACGCCAACACTGTGACCATTTGGCAGCCCTGGTCCCCCATTGTGTCGGAGTCGTTACTAGGTAATTTTTTGTAATTTTGTTAGTTTTGCTCTGTTCCTTAGTTGATATGTCTTTTAATATGCATAATTTTGTTGACAGCCTTATTTTGGCGACTTTAATAAATAAATAAATAATTAAGGAAGTTCGACATTTGGAGCACGTTTAATTCTTCCCTCGAGCGACCAATAATTCACTGTGTGAAACCAGTGAAAGACCCGACTAAACGACAGAAAGATGATAAGAGTAAACGCTGGTATCTTATTGTGAATGAATATAGACAGCAATTTCTGAGAATTATTAATTGTGCCCTTTAAAGCATGTCCACGTGGCTCGCACAGGCATTTCCCCGTAGCAGTTGGACAAACGTACGGACGGTGTGAAGCTTACAAATGTTGCTTCTGTGGGGGGCAAACGCTTATTGCGGAGCATCTGGATGACCCTATTTTTTCTGGTTGAAACTTTCAACTTGAAAGCCTGTCATTGCAGAGCTAAGGTATGTTCTGTGGAAAAGCAAATATCGACCCTTGTGCGCGAAAAATCGTATGTGCCAAAAACCAAATTTTACAGGAGAGCGTTTTTTTCTTCTTTTTCGATGCGGTGGCTGGCAAAATCGCTACCAATCTTTAGATGTGCAATGTTTATCAATTTATTTAACTAAACTCATAACTATTTTTGCGAAACAACTGATATTTTTCCCAAAATCTCAATTTTGGCACATACGATGTTTTTGCCCACAAATTTTTTAAGTGCTCCGTCAAGTGTGGCACTTACGATAATTTGTTAAATAGATAAAATTTTACAAAATATATAAAAACAAAATAAAAGTAATATTTTTTTATGAAAGATCAATGAAAAATAAAATATTCATGATTTTTATTTCAAATATGTACTTATAAAACTAAATTAAAGAAAATTTTCATTTTAACAAATAGATTAGTCTTCTTCGTCGCTCTCAACCAAAGAGACTTTTAAATTTGACGAATTTTGCAGATTTAAATATTCATCATGATATATTGGTGGAATACTATTTTTTACCACCATATTGTAGTTCAATTGAACCTGATTTTTTCTGAAATTCGGCGATGTGCAGCGAATTTATGTTCAATTTAAATTTACTGAGAAATAATGCATTCCCAAATGACTTCCAGTTTGGAAAATCGGTATGCCCCGGTATGTGCCCAAATGGTTCGCACATAAGATTTAATTTTGCTATGTACGGAGTCAAACAAAAAAACAAAAAGACTATGATAAGTAAATATTTATAAAGGGCTAAGCATACCTATCCCCACGCTCACCCCATAAAAAAACAAAAGGAATTTCTTCTACAGCTTTTTGTAAACGCTAATATTGTAGTAGGCATATTTTCGAGAATCAAAAAGTGTAATACTTTTCCGAATGGAGTGTTCAAGACTTTTTGTAAATCGATACTAGCACATATGAACTTTAAGCTCTTCTTACTTTCTTTTCGTTTTCTTAAAAAAAGGCACTTGCTCTCATCCTTGTCATTGATGTGCATCTGAAACTCGTCTGTATTCATGCTATATTAACTTAATATTTTCTTTCTGTCTTTTTTTAAGTGAAAGCCAATATTAAAATCAGTTTTAAAAATCTGTCTAAATACACAAATCGAAACAATAGAGCTGCTGAGGTATTCATCATTCATGAATTGAGTATAGCTCTTATAAAGGTTCTGAATGTTTCTGAATTCCTGCGACAAATAAACTTAAATTTCTTCTTTCTGCAATAATGCGGAAAGTTTCTCGAAGTATGATTTTAAGAGTTCTATTTTCTGTTAATGCGTTTTATTGTGAGGAACCACCTTTGCTTTAGGATCAACTAACGTCCACATTAAGTTACTAAATCAGACTTGTGACTTATTATATTAAAATTTGATCTTTAAAGAACAAATGCAAAAATTTACTGTTCAATTTGAATGCAGGAGAACAAGGTAAGAAAGATGAAAAAAATTTAAAAAAATTTCTTTTGAGAAAACTGTTACTGACAGCGCAAGGCAGTGAGAGCGTGCTCTCCTGACTCGCCCCATTGCCATCAGCATTGCCAATTTAGCTATTTTCCCACCAGACTGTTAAATATCAGTAATATGTGGCACATACGATCATTTCGCCCACAAGAAAAAACTCATCACTGGCACATACGATTAAATTGATTTTGTTCTATCGCCGTAACCGTGGCGACTATTGCTATAACATTTTACCAGACGATGGGTATATGGCTAAAATTTATTATCTAAAAAATATAATTTTTAAAAGCACCCACGAAGGGTACACAGATGCTACCATTGCAATTACAAAAACTTATTAAAACTATTTTTTCGACCGATCTTCCTATGGCAGCTTTGCATCAAAATGTCAAAAATTGGTGTTAGCATATAATAATGTCGTAACAAAGTTTGGGAGCGATATCATTGAAAACAAAAACGTTTTTCTCACTAAGATTTTTTTAGACCCATCTTTTGTATGACGGTGAAATTATGTGAAATCATAGAAAACTTATAAATACGACGGTGGGAAGCGAAAGTACCGAAAACAAAAAAGTTTTTCTCACTAAAACTATTTTTTCAACCGATCGTTCCTATGTTAGCTATATGCTATAGTCATCCGATCCGGCCGGTTCCGACAAATGTGCAGCGTATTTGTACCAAAAGACTTCGTGCAAAGTTTGGTTAAGATAGCTTTAAAACTGACGGAGGAGATAGCATAGAAACAGACGGACAGACGGACGGACGGACGGACGGACAGACGGACATGGCTATATCAACTCAGCTCGTCATGCTGATCAAGAATATATATACTTTATGTGGTCGGAGATGCTTCCTTCTGTGCGTTACAAACATCCGGACAATTTTAATATACCCTCTCCAAGGGTATAAAAATAATATTGCGTTTAAGTTATGTGGTGTTACCCAAAACAAAGTGATATATGGGGTGTTGTGAGCCACTTTTGTTTTGACTTCCGAAAAGAATGTTGCAATGATGCGCAAAAAGGCAGAAGAAAAACGCTCCAAAGAGGTCAAAAAACATTTAAAAAAGGCAAACAAAAAAACAAGTAAGAGTGTTGCGGTCGAGTGCCCCGACTGCAAAATACCCTGTTCCAAGTAATGTGGTTCCTATAGCCTTGAACTCCTATTATTTTAAAATTTATTTGAATAATTGGGGAGGCGCACTTGCATATCTTCGGTGTTTTTGCTCGGATCTTGTAGTGGTATACAGAATAGAATATATATTCAATCATTAGGTTCAAACTTAAAAATTTTAGCTCTGACAGTTTTTCGCGGTTAGAAGGAGAAGGAGGAGGAATTTGCCAAATCTGAAGCAAACTTGATTTGGGTACGATATACATCTACATACATGCAAAAATTTGTGGCTCTACCTCTTATAGTCTCTGAGATCAACGCGTTCATACAGAGAGAGAGACAGTTTTTCGCTGCTAAAATATGGAGGAGGTGGAATTTTCCAAATCTGAAACCAACTTGATCTGGGTACAGTATACACCTTCAAACATGCAAAAATTGGTGGCTCCACCTCTTATAGTCTGTGAGATCCACGCGTTTATACAGAGAGAAAGACAGTTTTTCGCTGATAAAAGATGGAGGAGAAGGAATTTTCCAAATCTAAAACAAACTCGATGTGGCTACAGTATACACCTACATACATGCCAAAAATTGTGGCTCTATCTGTTACAGTCTCTGAGATCGACGCGTTCATACAGACAGACAGACGGACATGGCTAAATCGACTCGGCTGTTGATGCTGATCAAGAATATATATACTTTATGGGGTCGGAGGTGCTTCCTTCTGGCTGTTACATACATTTGCACAACTTCATGATCCCCTTGTTCCCCTTTTTTAATGAGAACAGGGTATAAACAGCCAAAAGCAAAACGTTCTCGTAAGTCGAAGAATCAAGGCGGCTTCAGTCTATAAATTTATAGTTTTAATTGAGAAGAGAATATTGTTTTTATTGTACAATGCCGTCTGTGTAAATGTTTTGGATGGAGTTATGAAGTTAGAGTTTAAGCTAGCAGCCAATATAGCCTAAGTTCTTAGATCCTTAAAGTTAACTAAATGAATAGTAAAAGCAAAAAATTAAATAACTGCAAAGTAAAATTTTTTATAGAGAGATAGTAATCAAAAACAAACAGACTGCGAACATTCTGCATTACAATTTTAAAAATTAAAAATAATATACGCATTCATAATGAGAATCCGATGACAGTTCGGCTCTGGCATACATCCTTTATTACTAGTAATGCAGGCTGTGGGCATCTCCGGAGGAGATAGCATAGAAACAGACGAACGGACAGACGGACATGGCTATATCAACTGAGCTTGTCAGGCTGAAATGAACAACTTGAGGGATCTGTTTGAAAACACTTTTCATTTCTTATGCATCACCTTACCATTGACTCAACTGTCAAACTTTGCTTTGTTCCATGCACCCAGTTTGAAGCTGTTTTCAGTTTCAGTTGCTTTCGACTCCTGGTCTAGTAAAGACCTCCACAACTTTTATTTATATGTTTATTTTTTTTCAATCTCAATATTTCCTGCAACACTCTAGGGAATAATTTAAAATATAAATAAAAAAAAATTTGATTTTTCTTACTTTTTTGGTAACGTGCCCTTCGATTTCCTTTCATTGCACCTTAGAAGCTTTCTTAAATCTTTGGGAATCCGACTACGAAATATGTTTGCATGGATAACGATTTATTTCTTATTTAATTGAAATCTTATTTCGGTATTATCCCAATACGATATGTATGCTATAAATTGGTGCATTGGGCACAAAAACATGGCTATAACAAGAGACATTGAAATTGAAAATAACTAAAACAATACTAACCTTTTTTCTAAAATGTTCTTTTGAGATGAGTAGTTAACTGAGATTTAAAACGCGTTGCGTTTCCAATTGTCTCAATGTTATAACTTATAAGTAATGAAAAATTGTTATTTTCTGAGCTGGCCAAGTGTACGCACTGGCAATAAATAGTGAGGCTCTTTTTGTCATTGGAATCTTTAGGACTAATAATATTCTTAATGTAAAGGGTGATTTTTTATCAGCTTTCGGATTTGATTAAAAAATAACGAGAAAGGCAAATCTAACTCCGTCTGTGCCGAAGTTCTGATACACTTAAAAAAGCTTGTCTCAACGGTTAGCGCTTCGACCAAACTTCGCAGATTCACCTTAAAAAAATTAATGTAAGCCATGACCCATTGAGAGCGGCAATAATGAGAACAAAACAGTTTTTCTCACAAAAACCCATTTTCCTACTGATTATTTCTATGGCAGCTACAAGAAGTAGACATATTTTAATTTAATAAAGAATTACTAACTATGGATGGTGGCAGAATAACTAACTGCTGCTTTCAAACATTAAACGGGTGGCTCATAATGTCAAAATGTCAAAAAATCATTTTTTTTAAAAGATTTTTTTTTTTATTCAAAATTTATTTTCAAGAAATAAAGATGAGCAAAGTTAAAAGCATTTTTTAATTAAAATACAAAATTTACAAAACGAAGAAGTTGGATTTTTTGTTGAGTTATGTTTCTTTGATTTCTTTTATATTTATGAAATTTTAAAAATGTGTACTAGCTCTCGTTGAACGGACATTCAGCGAAACCAAGGCAACATTTTTGGGGTTTCATTCTTTTCTTTTACTTTTATTTGTGCTTGTAACATGCACAGGAAGCTTTGTTACACTTGGGTCTTAGCCCAGCACGCGTGCTTGTCGGAAACTCTAAAATCGGTATCACTTTAGTGGGTATGCGAATTAAATCCCAAAAGCCTGAACCAACACTCTTCGTTTATTCTGTGGCGTCTCCTCTAATCTCATCTTCTCGCAGGCATTCAAAGCCCAATTCACAGCGGCCTCAAACAAATGAATCTCCTTACAATTGAGCGTCTCACATCGATTACTTCCCAGCAACATTGCATAAGTTCGGGCTCATCGAACAGACGCGATTGACTGAGAAATAGGCAGGCGGTTTTCTCCCGTCAACATCGACTCCAATAAGTTGACGCAGGCACGTGCCAAATGCGAAACAATGTACTTGTTGGTCGCATACAGAGTGGTAAGAATGTGCTCGTGTTCCAGCTTGATTTCATCACAGTAGAGATATCTGCAAATGCGTAAACGCAGAATAATATGGAAAATGGGAAAAGTTTGATCTCCTGCTTGTTTACCGCCAATCCACCAATGTGGTTCAATGTGTGTAGGAAAAACCAAATGAATTAGATTAGAACTCAAGTCATTAAAACTCCAAATCTATAGCACACACCGAACTCGCCGTCCACTATGAACGTGCCATCCGACATCAGTTCCTTGCTTTAGATCAATATTGCGTAGATCAATATTGTTTGTTTCTTAACAAATATTTCGAGATGATTTTTTTATACCCTTGGAGAGGTTATGTAAAAATTGTCAGGATGTTTGTAACGCATAGAAGGAAGCATCTCCGACCACATAAATAAAGCCATGTCAGTCTGTCCGTCGGTCTGTCCGACTGTCCGTCCGTCGGTCCGTCCGTTTCTTTGCTATCTCCTCCCTCAGTTTTTAAGCTATCTTAACCAAACTTTGCACGAAGTCTTTGGTACAAATTCGCTGCACATTTCTTGGAACCGACCGGATCGGATGAGTATAGCATATATGTAGCTGCCATAGGAACGATCGGTCGAAAAAGTAGTTCTAGTGTCCATATAAACGTACAGATCTGTGACATGATAAGAGATAAAGATTTGACATGTATGGCACAAATGCTTCTTATAGTTGTAGGCAGATAAATTATTTTGTCACAGGTTTCCACGCCCCCTCCCGCCCCGGCAATTTTGAGAAAACTTTATATCTCGCACAGTTTTGCAAATAGATGGCTTGTACCTTCTAGAGATATTCTGTAATCAAGTTTATTTATCGGTTCGCCAAAGGAATGGTGAAGATCGGATGAACGATAGTCCAGTTATAAGGAAAACAAACATTTTTTGCAGGGTAGCACCGGTTCAACGGCGATGGGCAGCACTTGACACACTTTATGGGGGTAAAAATATGTTATAATCGGGGTTCACCGACTTTCTAACTTGGTTTTTGGGAAGATGTAACATAAGCATAAGCGTCTCTCTTCAGTTTTTACTAGGCGTGGAGTCGTGCACATTACCAAGAGAGCGGGAGGCGAGGTAGTGTGCATCAACAACATGCAAAAACTATTTGAGCTAAGCGAAGAGAACCAAGAAGAGCAGCGCGAAGCAACCGAAAAGTCGGGTGGAGATAATCTTTTTCGTTAGTGTACGCTGTCCAGCAATAATGATTATCATTAATGTTAGTTTTTTAAGCGAATTTTGTTTTCTGTATTACCATGTTTATAAATTTTTGTTAGGTTTTCTTGAATTGCGCGCGCTACTAAAAGCTATCAATAATTCAATAGTAATACTAATATAAATAGGTCCACAGCGAACAGTGGTACAATGATTAGGATTCTTGCTAAACAAAAAACTGGACTAAACATTTGTCACATAAATGCTCAAAGTCTTGCTGGAAAAATCGAAGAGTTTAGATATATGTTTGTGAAGTCAAATGTAGATGTAATTTGTGTGTCTGAAACGTGGTTCGTTCCCCAATTAAGTGATGTGTTAGTTTTATGTGACGGATTTGATTTGTACCGATCTGACAGAGAAGGCCATGCGGGAGGAGTTGCAATTTTTGTCAATAAAAAACTTAACGCCAAAGTCATATGCAAACAGGCTCCGGGAAGTGCAATAGAATACTTGTTTCTGAAAGTTGCAGGTAGGGGAAGTGCAATAAGCTTACTTATTGGCTGCCTTTATCGGCCGCACCGTACCATTGACTACTCGGATGTAATTGACATAATTTCTTCATTATCTTTAAGCTTTACTGACATAGTGATAACTGGCGATCTGAACAGTAACATTTTATCAGAGCGACATTTAGCCTTAGAAATGGCATCCTTGGGATTAAATCTTGTTAATTCAACTACTCCTACGCACTTCTCTGGCACTATTGATACCCTACTTGACGTTTTTTTCGTTAGTGATACGGACAAAATCTTATTGTATGACCAGGTAGCAGTACCAGCTTTCTCCAAGCACGACTTAATCTTCATAACGTACGAGTTTAATCCTATTCAAAGCGACACAACCGTTTGGTACAGGGACTTTAAACATATTGACTACAAACAACTTCAGGACAATTTAGATCTATGTAATTGGAACACTATTTATTCTTATACAGACGTCAATTCCCAGTTAAGTGACTTCTCGTATTATATAAATGTATTATATGACAAATTTATACCACGAAAAAGGAAAAAATTATAATGAGAAGCATAAACCTTGGTTTTCGCGGGATATCTCGAAAAAAATTACAGAGCGTGACACTGCTTATAAAAAGTGGAAAAGGTACAAGACTTCTGATCACTACACGCGGTTTAAAGCGCTTAGAAGTCTTGTAAATAACATGATCAATACCGCTAAGCGTACTCATTATACGAATAAGTTTAGAAGTGCTATATCCTCCAAACAGAAATGGAGTGAACTTAAGAAACTGGGAGTTGGTAAGACGAAATCCTTTAACAAAGTGACCACTGACTTAAATGAGCTGAACAAAAAAATTTATACAATCAATTACACCTGACATCCTGACTAACTCTTACCTTGACGTTGTAGAAGATAATAATTGTGATAATAGCTTTAGTTTTACGTGTGTAAGCCCATGTGATGTCCTTGAATGTGTCCTCAAAATCAAGTCTTGCGCGGTCGGTCTGGATGACATGCATCCAAAATTCTTTAACCTCATATTGCCAAAAATCCTAAACTATGTGACTCATATATGCAACACTGCATTTACTACGTCAACATTCCCGGAAAATTGGAAAATTGCCAAAATAATCCCTGTTCCAAAGGCTAATAATGATTACAGACCAATATCCATTCTGCCCTTTTTATCCAAAGTGTTCGAGCATTTAATGTTACAACAGATAAACAAGTTCTTAGTAAGTAACCCAGGGTTAAACAATATGCAATCTGGCTTTCGGAAGCATAGAAGCTGCATCACAGCAGTGTTAAATGTTACTGAAGAAATTCGAAGGCAACTCGATAACAGCCAAGTGTCATTTCTCACATTACTAGATTTTAGCAAGGCTTTCGACACAGTACAACATGACATACTGTGCACAAAATTATGCAAGTTTTTCAATTTTAATGACACTGCGATCAAATTAGTTTCGTCGTACCTATGTGGCAGAAGACAGGCAGTATTTACCCAAGAAGAAATGTCTACCTTTTTGCCTGTCAAATGCGGTGTACCTCAAGGCTCAATTCTTGGTCCTCTTCTGTTTTCGATGTATATTAACGATCTACCTGTCTCTTTGTCAAACTGTAATGTCCACATGTACGCTGATGATGTCCAATTGTACGCTAGTTGTCCACTGCAAAGTATAACTGATTGTGTTAATTTATGTAACAGTGAACTGTCTAATGTCAGTAAATGGGCTCAATGTAATGGACTATCTCTCAATCCGACTAAATGTAAGTGTATTGTTATTTATAAAAAACTGCTGAGCACTGAATCACTACCTAATTTATTGCTTAATAGTACTCCAATTCAATACGTAGAGCAAGCTGTCAACCTTGGTATTACAATTAATAAGACTCTCTCCTGGAGTGACCAAGTAATAAAAGCCACTGGAAGAACATATGGACAACTTAGGCAGCTTTCACTTACTCAGCACTTTTTACCAACTGAAATCAGACTAACGATTGCTAAAACGTACCTGACACCCTCGCTGTGCTATGGTACAGAAATATTTGGAAATTGCGACGTGGCTTCTCAGCGGAAACTCACAGTGGCATATAATAATATCGCCAGATTCGTGTACAATGTTGGAAGAAGAGAGCATATATCCAGTTTCGCCAAACAAATCCATCAACTAAATTTTAAATCTTGGACTGACTTTAAAAATCTACTGCTTTTACACCGTATCATTTTTACAAAAGAGCCAAGCTATTTATTTGACAAATTATGTTTCAGCACATCGTCCAGAACTAAAAATATCAATAGTATACGACATAAACTCTCCTGCTCAGAACGTCATTTCTTCGTACACACTGTTCGTTTGTGGAACCAATTACCACCTCAGTTAAAGGTAGTTAGTAGCGCAGCGCAATTTAGGGACAAGCTTAGGCAATTTTTAATGTTAAACAATTAATTATTTATATAAAAATGTTAAAAAAATCGTGTTTCGCTCAAAGCAGATGTAGGAAATGTAATTTTAGATTTAATTAGGTTAATACGCTTTCCTCAATGTTCGTTTTTCTCTCTTTAGTGACTAGTGCAATAATATATAAGGTTATCCTTGTCGCACTAGGATGTA
>JAEIFU010002296.1:0-46395 GCA_018904235.1 Lordiphosa stackelbergi
TGATTAAAATTCATGAAATTTTTCAAAGATTTGTCTGCTTAAAATTCACTCAACCATGAAGTCTCGATAAAAAACGAACTGGCAAATGAAAAAAAAAAATAAACAAAAATCCCCTGACAAGCCAAACCGAAACCTTTCAAGAACAAGACAAAATACATAATTCGGAACAAGATCTTCGCTTTACCGCTGGCCGAAGGGGAAAACGGGAGAACGGGAGGAGTGCGCGATCCCATGCTTTTGGGGTATAGCGCGCCGACACTGACAATGGTTATTAATCAGTTTCCGATAATGCAGCTGAGCAGAGACAAGAGTTTCGAATATGAACTCCAAGATGCCTTTCCCCCACTCTCGGAGCATACTCGGGGATGTGTCACACTCGCCGGCACCGTTGCAGTTGCAGTCACACGTTTGTTGTTAATTACACGTGGCGACTGCTGCTGCAGCCTCAAGTGTCTCCTTCTTCTGCTAATGCCGGATTCATGCTAAGTGGTATGAAGCAAGATCTCGTTGGAAAGTGTGTTGCATTGAACTATTTCTATTCATAGAATATCGTTGTCATTGGACCTTGCGAGTGTACCCGCAGATTGCCCAATGTTCGCCAACACCAACATATCTTCCGACATTCGATTAATCACAGAGATTCTCAGTCAAATAGGGAAAAGGAAGATGCACTTTAACGCCTGTGATTGGCTGTGAAAAGTACTTGGATGCTGTGAGACAATCTATTACGGGAAGAAGATAAGATAAATAATGGAAAAATATAAATGTAAGAAAGAAGAATGGAGAACTGATTAAATTGAAATTTGCCTAAAAACTATTAAAAGGGAAGTCACCAGTGGGAACTAGTGATAAGTCTAACCACTGGTGGTTAGCTCTTTCGCTAGTTGCCAGTATTGTCAGCTTTTCTATTAATTTAAAACATTTAGCTATTTCTTCCATCTTGGAACAAGGCGTTTGGTTCTTACTGGAAAATTGTATAATTCTTAAAAACTCTAACCACTTTTCCTTGGTGGTGGTTTCCGCATTAAAATAAAAAAAGTATCAAGAAAAAAAGTCCAGAAGCCGTAACGTAAAAAACACACACCAGCCAACAATGAAAAGATTCACCCAAAATCAGCCCTGGCCAACTGAGCTGCTGGCTGCCGGCTGCCTGGCCTGCCCTGGCCTGGCCTGGTGGCTTCTTCTCCTGAATTTTTGGTTGTTCGTCATGTCCATCGAGTGATTTTGATGAATTGCTGTCATTAATCTATGACGTACGCAACTACCAAAGGAAATGCCATCATCATCAAAAGCAGCCCAGGCAACAGCAGCAGCAGCCGGGATCTGGTGGCCCGCAGGGAGGTGGCTGGCAGCCTGTGGAGAAGGCAGCAAGAGAGGGGGGGACAGACGCAGAACGAACAACATTGGGAAAACAAAAGCGCGCGCAAGGGCAATCCAATCCGTGGACCTGGAGTGAGCCTGGAGGCAGGCAACAAAAAAAAGAACAAAATGTAACATTTGGGAATTTCATAAGATTTCGCTTTCACTTTCCAATTTCAAGCTTATCGCAGAAAACCGAGGAGAATATTTAATGAGAAAACTATTTTACGAAAGTCTGAAATGTCAAGTGCGCGTAAAGCTCCATATAAGAATTTATTAGCCAATCTTAAGCGAAGAAACCGATCACTTTCTGTGCAGCCAAACGAACTGTGTGAAGTATCACCCATACACAGAAAACTTTAAACCGACACACAAGGTGCCCTATTTGAACGATCTCGTTCGTGAATATCGTCACAAGACAAACCCGCCGTCCACGAAAAAGCAATCCACTAAAAGCTTTCTACTAAAACTGGCACAAATCACAACAGAAACGGAAAATGCGATGAGAAATGTTTTATATCATTAAAAACACCAAAAAAATATTTCCCCCCCAGACATTCAAGGCAAAGCCTTTAGCAAAAGCTTTCAACTGCGAGCTTTGCTGCCTTAATAATGTAGTTCGCCGGAATGTCTCAAGAGGTCGGTAGCCGCGATGATAGCGACGCCGCTCTTGCGCTAAGCAGTGCGAGGTTATGAGTTCGATCCCTAGAGAAAGAGAAGACAAAAAGCAAAAAAAAAAAAAGAGAAGCAGAGAGATAACAATAAGTATAAAATGTTAAATAAATTTACTTTTGAAACAAAGAAAATCAATTCAACCTATTTTTTCAACGTTTATTTTGCGAGCACAAATGTCTCAAATCATGCCCAAGGCATAAAGTGAGCCCAAAATGTTATAATATGACACCCGCTGTTCACGGTTCAAGAAAAACGGGATTACTCTACTATTGTCAACGAATGGGCTTGATTTTGTAGATTTAGAACGATTTTTTCTGAGTGTAGCTCGTGGTGCCTAGCAAATTTGTGGGGTGTTTAAAACCTCAAAAAGTTTTTTTTCCCGCCGTGGCGCCAAACTAGGTGAAGTGGTACACTGAGAAGATAGATTGACTGAGAACAAGATTGAAAAATTTTGAAATGCTTTGATTAAAAAATCTTATGATATAAAAAGATTTAAAGCTTGTAAGCCCTCGTTGACTGCAAATAAGGGTTTCAACGATTTTCTTGAAACAATTTCATTTACGCTTTGATCAATGTTAGTTGATTGATTTCCCAAGCACGCCAATAGATGGCACGACATTCGCATGACTGTGACTACGCGGCGTTAGCTATTTAGTTTAAAACACAGATTAGGTTTAAGTTCGGTTTATTGGAGGAGAGTTAAGTGTGTGTGTGAGTTAGAGACGTAAAATACGTAAACTGGATAGAAAGCATAGAAGGAAGCATCTTCGTCCACGTCTATCTATAATTATAAATCTTTAGGCCCGACAGACTGACAGACTAACATATGCATTATCAAAATTATCCTCGAGATCTACGATTTCGTTAAGTTATGAAGGCGCGCACTAAGAAAGAAAATTTGGAAAATTTCGCCGCGAAATAGGTAAAAACGGAAATGAAAAGTTTGTATGGGGCACATAACTGCCGAAGCGCTCAGAAAATAATGTGGACTAAGCTGTTTTGCTAAGAGCGCGAGAGAATGAGTGGGAGAGCGAACGACTTACATAAATTAGTTACGTGCTGTTTGCGTATACATGTGTTGTGTGTTTTTATACCCTTGGAGAGGGTATATTGAAATTGTCCGGATGTTTGTAACGCATAGAAGGATGCATCTCCGACCACATAGAGTATATATATTCTTGATCAGCGTAACAAGCTGAGTTGATAAATCCATGTCGGTCTGTTCGTCCGTCTGTCCGTCCGTCCGTCTGTTTCTATGCTATCTCCTCCGTCAGTTTAAAAGCTATCGTAACCAAACTTTGCACGGTACGAACACGCTGCACATTTGTCGGAACCGGCCGGATCGGATGACTATAGCATATAGCTGCCATAGGAACGATCGGTTGAAAAAGTAGTTTTAGTAAGAAAAACTTTTTTGTTTTCAATGCTATCGCTCCCAACCCTCGTACTTATAAGTGTTCTAGAATTTTACATAATTTCAGCAAGATTTATCAAAGTCGGACAACTATATAGTATTGCTGCCAAACAAAAGATAGGTCTGAAAAAAAAAGTCTCAGTATGAAAAACTTTTGTTTTTAATGCTGTCGCATCCAAACTCGTTACTGCTCAATATGATATGCTAAACATAATTCTACCAAGTCTGATCGAAATCGGATAACTATAGCATATAGCTGTCATAGGAATAATCGGTCGAGAAAATAGTTTTAGTGAGAAAAACTTTTTGTTTTCAATGGTAGCGTGTTTATACGTTCCAGCTATGAATGTTATCTGTTTCAACACAGTTTTGGAGAGTTTGATAAAAATCGGATGAATATATCGTATAGCTGCCATATAAATAAAGAAGTTGGAATTTCTCCAAAGCTAGCAGCCAAAAATGTGCATACATATATATTGTAGCCAAAGAAATGTAACGGAACTGTGGCCCTCAGATAATATTTTGGACTAAGCTGTTTAGCTAAGAGCGCGCGAGAGAATGAGCATGAGAGGGAACACACTCACACAAATTTGGATATGTGTGTATAACAAATATGCCATAGCTCTCTGAGACAGATGACAGCTGCTACATGTGTTAGAATGAGGGGAGGGGAAAGAGTGTATAGCGGTGGAAGATGGAAAGGAGGGTGTGGAAAGAGTGGTGAGCGGGTGGGGAAAAACGGGAAAGCCAATTTGAATTGAACTATAATTGAAAAGTGATGATGCTGCTCTGAATTGCACATTCTTCATATAATATCACTAAACCCGAAATTCACCATATGGACGTGCAGGAGAGGTATGTTTTTAGCATCCACTTGACTGGCAGGGACCAACATAAAATTCCGGAATTTATCGAACAAGCCTGCTAAAAAGGAAAAAATTTAGCTTAACCTCATTTAATGTTAATATACAACAAAATACAAAACGATAATGAAATTATAACGGGTATTCATTCAATTCCTTAAAAAAGTAAAATATCGATTGTAAGCGTTTATAGTTTAAGATTATGTTGGAAGTAATAGCGAGATTACTGTCAGGTCAGAAGAAAATTGTACAGTTTGACGATTTTAACCCGTTGGCTTTCAGAACTGAAGAAACGAAATTTTCTTAGTTAATTAAATGACTAAAAAGTGAACCGAACCGAACCATACCACGGTTCAGTAAGCCCCAAAACATGATGAACCGACCGGCGGTTCAGAACTGTGACGACCGCCGTCTTTTCCGAGTGGTTTGCATTCCTGTATTCTAGCCATGTCTGTCTGTTCGTCTGTTTCTATCCTATCTCCTCCGTCAGATTTAAATCTATCTTAACCAAACTATGCACGAGTCTTTTGGTACAAAAACGCTGCACATTTGTCGAAACCGGTCGGATCGGATGATTAAAGCGTATAGCTGCCATGGGAACAATCGGTCGAAAAAGTAGTCTTTGTGAGAAAAACTATTTTATCTTCAACGCAATCGGTCCCATACCTCGTATTCTGCTAAGTTTATTATGCCAAGTTAGATTCAAATTGGATGGCTATAGCACAAAAGCTATCTCCGGCTGAATTTGCCAATTTTTCGAGCTCAAATAACAAGACAAAATCAATCCCATTGTTGAAATAGTCTTATATCGAGCTATAAAGTCAAGCTGCACAGAGCTAAAGTAGGGATGAAAACAAGTATTCCGGAATTGATAAACCCGTACTCAAATTAATTCTTCTCGAGATTGATTTAAGAAAAGACGGTCTTGACCGACTTTTGGGATGGATTTTAGCCAGGATATATCGGACCTTTTTCTGCCCTTTTAACGATTGTATCGAAAGCCGTTTAAAAGACAAGAAAAATTTGATACATTTTACCTTTCTTTGAAAGTATTTTGTTGCTATTTTTATTAAAACGGATCATGTTAAGCGAGGGCTAGGTGCTGTAGAGTTAGACAAAATATGTAAAGTACTTTCCACCGCAGCTGAGGCGCCACACAAACTGTCTGAAGAATTACCTATCGCCCTTGTGGTACCGCGAACTGTGGGAAGAACTACCCATCGCCACAGCTTCGCCGCCCAGTGAAAATTTGTGTGTACTCTAAAATATGATGTTAAGGTTGAAATATGAATAAAACTTTCTTACTTCAATTGAAAAAGTCACGGTTTCTCTTCCTTAAGTAATTTAAAACAGTTAATTTCGTCTGTTCCATACCGATACGGTTTAATTTTTCCAAATCTCATTCGTTCTTTTCATACAAACTAATTGTTTTTTAAATGCCGTACAAATTACTTAATTCAAGCAAAATCTAAGCCCCCCGTTCCCTTCATTTCCCATTTCCATTTCCCCTCTGTAGAATTGTCCTGTTTTTGGTGTGCCCCCAAAAATGATTATTCGTCTTTTTTGTTTGATTAATGTTTTTATCACCGCATCGAGTTCATTCTATTGCCAGAGCAGCTTAATCTGAATGCCATCGTCAACTGATGGCAAGGCATTAGTTTTACCCGCCCGCCCCCCTCTCTCCCAGTGGGGGGCGTGGCCCGAGAAGGAAAAAGGCAGGAAATGAAATGAATGCCTGGCCGGCGTTGAAATCGATGCGTATCTTCAAAACTTTTTGAAAACCATAAAATAATTAACACTTGATTATTATTCGGGGAGCTCGCTGGCAAAAAACTTTTGCGCGTGAAACTTTCCATTTAAGTGGCAACGAGGGTGACATCGATTTAATTTCCTCGTCCGATGCAATCTAAAAACAGATTTGAAGTTGGGGCTGGATGCAAATTGTGGAAAGTGTTGCAACAACAGGAACAGCAGCAAACGGCGGCAGTGGCAGAAGATTAATGCAAACATACATTTATCAAATTTTTGTTTTGTCTTTTGTTCTTTCTAATAAACTTAAGTGCAACTTTGTGTGTTTGTGTGTGTGTTTAAGCAGGAAAAAGGGCGGCCAGGACACTAGAAAGCCAAAGACAAAAGCAACAAGAATAAAAAATTAACGTCAAACAAAAGAAAATCCACCATTATTATGTGCCACGCACATAAAAACTTTGCTGAACTCGCAAACTAGAGAGGAGAGCGTGACACATCGTTTTGAAATCAAAAGAAACAATCTAAAATTAACAAATTTTAAGCAGAGTTTGGTTTGTTACTTTTGCAGATTTAAATGACCTCACGCTCTCATCTCTAGCTCAAATAGAAAATAAACAACGGAATTGTGTTTAGATTTTTTTTTTGTTTTTTCAGTTGGGGAGGTTTTTAAAGTTTTTAATATATCAGTTATTTTTCTTTGCTTTATAAAAACCATTGTTCTGATTTGGGCAGCAAAATAAAGTTTAAGCACGGTAAGAAATTTATCGTAAAAATTAGTTTGACGGAAAAATGTTCCAGCTTGAGGTACTGAAGTGCCTACAAATTATTTTTATACCCTTGGAGAGGGTATATTAAAATTGTCCGGATGTTTGTAACGCATAGAAGGAAGCATCTCCGACCACATAAAGTATATATATTCTTGATCAGCGTGACGAGCTGAGTTGATATAGCCATGTCCGTCTGTCCGTCCGTCCGTCCGTCTGTCCGTCTGTTTCTATGCTATCTCCTCCGACAGTTTTAAAGCTATCTCAACCAAACTTTGCACGAAGTCTTTTGGTACAAAAACGCTGCACATTTGTCGGAAGCGGTCGGATCGGATGACTATAGCATATAGCTGCCATAGACGCGATCGGTTGAAAAAGTAGTTTTAGTGAGAAAATCTTTTTTGTATTCAATGCTATCGCTCCCAATCCTCGTATTTATAAGTTTTCTACGCTTTCACATAATTCCACCAAGATTTATGAGAATCGGACAACTATATGGTATAGATACCATACAAAATATAGGTTTGAAAAAAGTCATAGTAAGAAAATCTTTTTTGTTTTCAATGCTATCGCTCCCAAACTTGTTACTAATCAATATTATATGCTACCACACAATTTTGCCAAGTTTAATCCAAATCAGATGACTATAGCATATAGCTGATATAGGAACGATAGGTCGATGAAGTAGTTCTTGTGAGAAAAACTTTTTTGTTTTCAATGGTAGCGTCTTTATACCTTCCAGATATGAATATGTGAATTTGATCAAAATCGGATGAATGTATCGTATAGCCATATAACAAACTGGCAACATATATTATGCTCCAAGGGTATACAAGAATTGCCCGCAGAGCCAAAACGCCGGAAAAGATGACTTTTCCAAAGAGGAAGAGGATATTTTCTTAAGGCCCACGCGTTGCTGATTAGTAAGCTGTAACATGTTTTTGTGTACTAACTTTCTGTCTTGCTTGTTTCACTTTCTTAAAATATTGACTTAAAGCTTCAAACGCGTTTTTCTCTAAACCACGTTTTTATAAATGGTTGCCACGATTCAGCCAAAACTACTGGACCGATTTTGTTCAACAGACGACATATATTGTCATCTCGCTGAACCGCCACTATTAGTTTTTTTCACCGACTACAAAAGAAAATAAAAAAATGCGGTTGACGATATATATCGAAATATCGATATTTTTGACCAAAAGAAGAATATCATTATCGAATATTTTTCGGAGGCGATATATGTTTGTTACACTGTTGTGAATAAATGTTTCGTGTGCGCTGGACATTTAAGGCAAATGTTAAAAATTATTTTATTAAAGTTGATGCAAAAAAGTTGTAAAGACCAGTGGCAACTCAACAAATATAAAGGTGAACTTAAAAACAGAGCATGGAGATGCTTGGCAGAAATGCAACTAATCAACGGCAAATGTAAGTATATGTATATCATTTTTAATTCTGGGAATATGTAATAATGGACAGATAATGGACGTAAATCAAATGAAATATCGGAAGCTGTGTTACGTATGATATGCAAGTACAATTTTCTTGTCCGCAGTGTGGAAAAGGAAGGCTTTATGTACCTTATAAGCAAATGCGTGCCCTTGAATAAAATGCCAAGTCGCTGAAAGGTGTGTAGTTTCAATTAGTATACTCTATCCATCCCCACCTTCACTTGCCAACGACAAGGTGTTTTATTTGGGTAATATGTAAAATCATTAAAATTTATAATCTCGTCTTTATTTACAGGTAATAGAATTGATTGCAGAAAAGTATGATAATTGTAAGGAAGTAAAACAGGCGTTTCAGCAAATCTATAGTTTTGCATTCACCTGCGGTCCATCTGACGGTTACAGCTCATTTTGTGAGAAATCTTCAAGCCGATGCTAACTCAACAATCACCAGGACAGGGGAATAAATTATTGGATTTGTTTTTTAATTTACCGTTGTTTGCTTTGGAACTGGATCCTATTAAGTTCTGGATTGCAGAGAAAGACGCATTGTCAGTGCTCTCTGACTTGGCATTGTCATATCTTATTACACCGGGAAAAATATCGAAAAAATCGAAAATATCCATGTTTTTGACACCAAAATATTTATATCGAAATGACACTTTTTCAATATCACCAAAAATATCGATATAGATATTTTTGAAATATTTGACAACCCTAAAAAATGATTTTTCGTTTTCAAAGTGCCGCCATTTTGTCAAATGCTAACTTTTTTCCAAATTTATGGTTCAGAATTACATCGATACTAAACAAAAATCGTTTTTCCCTGAGACGTTCCACTATTCACGCAGTCCGTGAGCTCCACAATATTGCCAGTCAAGCCATTGAAGGACCACGATGGATAATTGGTAGCAAAGAGTATTTCTTGGTGGTCACGCTAGTCATCAAAAATGCATTTAACTTGGCAGGGTGGCATCATATCCTACGGTCTCTTAGTGCGATAGATGTGCCTCCACATCTCACTGCTATCGTGGAAGATTACCTAGACGACAGGGTACTTACGTACGAGATCATGGAGAGCAGCGATACAATATCACCAGAGGTGTTCCACAATACTCAGTCTTAGGGACACTGCTCTGGAATATAATGTACGATGGTATACTGCGTCTTCTACAGCAACCAGGTGCCACAACAATTGGGTTCGCCAATGGCATTGCTACGTGGTAGTAGAACCTACGTAAGACAGAAAGCAAGCAACACGGCAGCGACTCTAGCCAAAATCATGACAAACACCGGGGGACCAAGGCAGTCCAGAAGAAAACTTAACAGACAATCGTCGCGCAGCCCCGATCTGGGCACCAGCTACGGCATATAGGTCCTATGTGCGTGGAGCAAATGCAGTGCAGCGCATCTGCGCACTCAGAGTTATAAGTGCATACAGAACGGTTTCAAATGATGCGACCTTGGTGGTAGCGGGACTTATCCCATTCGACCTAAACGCGCAAGAGACTGCGTATTTGCACAAAGGAGCTCCAGAAGAGGTCACGACGACAAAAAGACCGAGGTACACATGAGAGCACTGCAAAGTTCAACCAAAGGACAATGGACTCAGAAGCTTATCCCTAATATGGGGCCCTGGCTAGACAGAGGACATGGACAGGTTACGTACTAGTTAACACAACTTTTGACGGGACACGAGTGCTTGAAATCCTATCCTAATGCCCAGACTGTTATGGGCAGTCGGTCATTTCAGACGCAGAACATGTCTTTTTATGTGTCCGTCGTTCGCTTATGAACGAACCGATTTGAGTACAAAAGTGGGGAGGACACCAGCCGTTGGCAAAGCTCGAATCAGAACAAAATTGGTCAGCTGTTTGCGACAAGACCACAACCATTTTCAAAAAACAGCGATATGCAGAACGATTGCGAAGTTATAATTTATAGGAGAGAATTCTAGGGGAGCTTTGAGCACTCCGCGAAGTAATACCTATCGGTAGTCCCGCCGGGAATCGTGGATGGGGTGTGGGTTACGGTAACGCTAGTCCCACACTTTGCAGCTACTCTCTAGTTCCAAACCAGATTTAAAGCTATCAATCACACCTCCACACAAAAAAAACCCACATGCACACATGGTGTAACAGTCACGGGAAGCTAGGTCCAGAGAGTATCGTGTTTACTTTGATCTATTTTGACCTTATTTTTCTCTATTCGCTGGAGTCACACCGCTGATTTGATTGTTCATTGGTATTCCGATCTCTGCAATGATTTATCCAAGTTTTATCTATAAATTCTGTCTTATTGCGGTCTGGAAAACAAAATTCCAAGAAGAACAGGACATTCTAGATTTAGATTTAAGGGACTATCTTTAACAACACTCGCAACTGATCGACTTAACTCATATTTCCAAAAGATTTATACAGTAAATAGAAGTCAGATTTTTCCGTAACGGGAAATTAATAAGGATCTGATTATTCGAAGCTATATCAAAAGCACAATAGATTCGATCGTTCCAAGGTTAGCTTAAATATACATTAAGCATTTGGGTTAAGGGGAAATTTACATTGTGGACCTACGATTTTACAAATCTGTGCTGTGTGTGTGCAAAGTTTATTCGGCAAACTGCTCACACGTACATAACACACATGTAAAATCTAAGGTTCACTTCTAAAATTTCTCCTGCATTCACTTGTATGGCAGTTACTCATCTTTGTGAGTTCTAGAATTTTTGGTAAAAAACGTAGGTGAGGCAGAATACTATCCAAAGCTTGTCGAACTTTCCATTCACATCTCAAATTTAACAATTAGAAGTTGAAATTCTCATGTATCTTAGAAAACTCATTTTCCACAACTTTTGAAACAACCCCAAGAAAAAAGGACAAGAAAAAATAAAGCAAGCGTGAAAAAAACTGCAACTTTTCATCCCCTCCAAAAAGGGAAATTCTTTAGGGAAACCATAGTTGTATTATTTTCTTTTCTTTTCGTTTTTTTTTTCTGAAACAAGGGTGACATGATGGACAGACGTCGACGTTTTTCATCAGCGCTCGTCATCTTGTGTCATCGTCAGCCTCTGAGTGCCCTGAGAGAGCCCGAAGGAACGCACAATTGTGCGTATGGCAGGGATCTCGTCAACTGTCTTGCCATTGCCCTTGCCCTTTTTGCCGCCATTGTGTGTGTGTGTCGTCCTTAGAGCTCAGTGGTGGTTGGTGGTGATGGCGGCGGTGGTGGTGGTAGTGGTGCGTATTTTTGTGTCACATTCCAATCTATATCAATCTTGTGTTCGCAATGACGGATGACATTTGTCAATGTCAGACATTTTCGTTTTCCATTTCGGAGGCTCTAATGGCAGGAACAGGAACCGGCAGTCAGGCAGTCAGGGCTGGGCCACAGAACAGAAGCAGGAGTGCGTAACATGGAAGTCCTTAAAGTCACTTGTTCGACGGCTGCAGAAAAGTCAGTCAGTTCCACGCCTTCAACATGCCACGCATGAGTTTGACGAATTTCATGTCAAATATTTTCGTTGTTTTTTCCCCCCGCATTTTTTTTTGGAAAAGCATTTTCGGGGAAGAGTGGGTGGGCTTCTGCCTCTGGGGGGATTTTTGGGGGTGGGTATAGTTCGTCCCCACCCTACGGCTATGTTTGCTTGGGGAATCTGTTCCGGAATCACTAAATGTGTTTACGTTAAGTGTTTTTGATTCACAAATATTTGCATTCCGGTTACCGGGGTCTGTTCGTTCAATAAAATGTTGTATAAAAGAAGTGTGTTTGTCTTTTGGGGCTGGGCTGAGTGATGGAAATCCAGGCATTGCATTCTACTGGGTAGGGCTTATACACCAAAAGGCAGAATGAGTTTACAGTACTGTTTAAGAACTTGACCTGGAGCAAAAATGTTTAATCGACTCCTCGTTGATGATGGTCAGTTACATACTTTTGGGTCGACAATCTTCCTAATCTCTGTTAATACATTTGCCCATTTTTAATCGGGTTTCACCCATTTTAATTAGGTGTCGGAGAGCTTTCGTAAAATTCCCAGGCCTCTTACGAGTTGAGTCAAACTAAAATTTCCTTAACTGAGCGTCAGCAAGCTCATGGCGCAGCTAACTTGACAGTCTGAAACAGCTGATTCAATTCCGTTGCTCATACCTATTTACTTGATGGAATATCAGCAGCAAAAGTGCGACAAAACCAATCGAATAACCTGAATATTTAATAAAAACAATTAAGCAAATTCAAATGTCAACAAATCAGAGTTGACAGTCCAGTGTGACCGTTTCACATTTGGTGGTATTTTTCTGTGTTGTTGAAGGTTGGAGTTTTGGCGTTCAACAGTCACACTGGACTGTACGCTACGCTAAAAGTGAAAGTATGTTTGTATGACTGTTGCTTATAGGGGTTTAAACATCTGAACCGTTCTTTACGAAATTTTTCCAGTATGTTTATGTCAATGAGCAATCTGTAAAACAAGTTTGTAAACCGGTTTAAAAGCCTTTAAAAACAGTTCAAAAGTAGTTCAGAGCCATACCTCCGAAGTTATTTAAGCTATGTTCTTGAAATTTAGACTGTTGTTTGATAATGTGGAATGAATTATTTTACTGTAGGTCTAACCATTTTTAAAGGTCTCACTATTTTCAGAATCTCCATCCATATTCTGAAATTCTATGAGGTGAAAGCCGTTGCACAATGAGTTTAGTTTGTAGTGAATGTTCATTGGTTGGCAATTGAAACGGGTAAATAGGACATCCAAAATATTTGAGTTAAGATTGTCATTAAGACGGATAAGAGATACAGATCACAAAAATTGGAAACGTTTATAATGAGCTTAGACTAGCATAAGAACGGATAAATAGACGCGTGGGAAATTCGAAAGTTAAAAAAAAAATCCCCAATTTTGCTCAATTTTCGCATAAGTTGAGATTTTTATGAGCACGGGTAGAAGGTAAAGATCAGAGGTTCTAAGAAATCGTGAATTTTTTTAAATATATAATGAGTTAAGATTGGCATAAGTATTTTATAGATGGCCGTTGTAAAGTGAAGCTGCCTTTACACTGTTAATAGTCTATATCTCAAAAAAAAAAAATACAAAAAAAAAAAATCTGTTGGCGCTCCGGCTGAGGTAAGTGGTCATCGTGCTGCTGATGCTCAAGTTGCGACTGCTGCACCTTCCGTTCTACTGGGTACTGTAAACGATATCTCACCTTAATCCCTTACTGGTGCTACTGATGATCCTCAATTGCGGATTGAATTAAATGGCGTGCCTCTGGTTCCGTCAGTGGATACGGATTCTGTCTCCACCGAAAGCACTTTAATCGGGGTGACACCACCTAAATCTATCTTTGTGTCTCGACTTGTGCTATCGGCTTCGGAAGACGTTGTGACGCGTTATTTATGTTCAAAGCTTAACATTTCTTACTCCAGCTGTGTGAAAGTTAAAAGAAAGAATTTAACTTTAAAACTACGAAAAAAATTTCGACTTTTCAGATTTCGCTCCCTGACTTGTATATTGACAGAGCGTTAGAGCCGACGTTTTGGGCTGAGCACGTAATCGCGTACATATTCAAACATTACTCTAATCAAAAAGTCAGTGATGGTCCATTAGCTTCTGTCCAGATTTCAACAAAGCGAAAACCCAAAAATCTAAGATCTTCATTTTCCGTATGCTGTCAAAACGTCAATAGCTTACGCCGTAAGCCCAGCACCTTGCAAATCAGCAGTGCTTGTTTTATGCAAGATGCTGTTGCTTTTACCGAAACTTCTCTCTATGAAAACATTTCTAATTATGAGATCCTAACAAATCGCTACTTTATTTATAGATGTAACCGTGCTTTTGGTAGTGGAAGTGGAGTCCTAAATGCAGTAGATGCAATCTGGCCGTCCCAATTTCGATTTAGCTAACTATAGAGTTCGTTGCTGTTAAAGTTCGAGCACACGATTCAAATATTTTTCTTAACGTGCTCCTATATTCCTCCTAACTCTGACCTTCTCTTTATTTGGCTTCCCACCGAAAAAAACCACCAAATCCTTCCGTGCTAGGTGATTGTGAGTGTGTTGTGGGTCTCAAGTCCTCAATATACCACATATCTCTTGGGCTTCATATGACAATTCCTAAGAACTGTACCATTGAATAGATTAGGGTACAAAGTCGTGCCCTGTATGTAACAGGCAGAAGGAATCATTTCCGACCATATAAAGTATATATACTTTGATCAGCATCAACAGCCGAGTCGATATAGCCTTGTCCGTCCGTCCGTCCGTCCGTTCTCCGTCTGTCCTAGATCTCAGAGATGGTAAGAGATAGAGGTTTGACATGTATGGGACAAATGCTTCTTTTATCTGCACGCAGATCAAGTTTGTTTCAAATTTTGGCCACGCCCCGCCCCCGCTCTTTGAAAGTTATATCTCCTACAGTTTTAAAGATAGACTCGTACCTTCTAGAAAGATAGTTAGTAATTAGCAAATGCATCGATTTGCCGAAAAAATGATAAAGATCGGATGAACGGTTCTCAAGTTAAGAGCAAAAAAGTGAAAACAGCCCCCGCTACCACCCCCTCCCACCCTCAAAAAATGTTGCATACTTTTGGATGGTCACACTAAGGAACGCAGGAACACTGTTAAACATGTGTTTTCATGAGTAACGGGTATATCGAAGTCGGTTAGAGCCGACTTTAACTTATTGCCTGTTTTTATACACTTAAAAGTTATTATAATTTAGTTGCACGTAAGAAGGAATCATCTCCACCACTAAAGTATATATTCTACGCATGACGAGCTAATATCTATGTCGAACTAGTCCTCATTTTCAAGGCTTCTTCTTACTGCACTACACAAATGTTCGGCTCGAATGGATTTATAAAAATGTTTTGTTTAAATATTACATACTAAGGAACTGCATGGAATTGTTATATTATTAACCACATGCCGACATCTAACAAATCAGTCAATGTCTCAGAAATGAGTTGTATCAAAAAATTAACAAAAATATATTGAGAAAAAATAAATTGGCATGAAATATATTTAACATTTCGCCAACAATATCGGGATTATGAAGCTCATGGTGGTGATTAAAGGCAGAGTTTATTAGTCCCTTATCCCGAAGGAAGATTTTTGGCCCGGCGTTTTGTGACATATTTTTTGGCAGTTCTAATGCTCCAGTATCTTTTTGCTAATTTAATCAGAATCAGATCTAGTCCCGTTTTGGTATATTGGTATATGGAATTGGTATTATGGTGCATTTGCTGCTTGAAATTTCAGAATTAATGTCATTGGGGTTCTTTTGTAAGGTGGAAAGATCTAGTATCGTCCCAAGTAGAAAAATTTTGTTTTGCGACACATTTCTTTTGGGCACGCCTTTGTCTTTGCATAAGTCAGCCGATTTTGTTATTTGCTGTTGCAGCAGAGGGGTTGTGCATGTACTGCGTACTGAGTACCAAGCATGGAGTACTAAGTATCTAGTATCGAGAAGTGACTAACGATGACTGACTATGAGCTACTAAGTATCGAGTTCAGAGTTTTCGAATACCAGGTAGTGAGTATCGAGCAATGAGTATGAACTACTGAATAACTAGTAAGGAGTATTCGAGTACTAAGAATCGGGCATCCCAAGACACTGACTAACAAGGACTGAGTATCGAGTACTAAGTAATGAGTAGTATCGACTACCGGGTACCGAGTATCAAATACTGAGAATGAGCTACTAAGTATCGAGTAATGAGTACGAATTACTGAGTAACGAGTACGGAGTATTCGCGTATTAAGTATCGGGCATCACACCCAAGACACTGACTAACAAGGACTAAGTAACGAGTACTAAGTATTGAGTAGTATCGACTACCGGGTACTGAGTATCGAATACTGAGTGAGAGCTACTAAGTATTGAGTACAGAGTATTCGAGTAATAAGTATCAGGCATCCCAAGACAACCAAGACACTGACTAAGAAGGGCTGAGTCGAGTATATAAAACGGAGTACTGAGTATCAAATACTGGAATGTAAGTATTGAGTTAAGTATTGATACCATAGTGAGTATCGAGTAATCATAATTCGAGTAACGAGTACGAAGTATTCGAGTATTAAGTATCGGGCATCACACCCAAGACACTGACTAACAAGTACTAAGTATTGAGTAGTATCGACGTGAGCTACTAAGTGTTGAGTACAGAGTATTCGAGTACTAAGTTTAGGTACCCAGACAGCCAGACACTGTTAACAAATCTACAACGACGACAGCTGAGTAGTCGAGTAAATGATTAATAAGTATGAATTACCGAGTAACGAGTACGAAGTATTCGAGTATTAAGTATCGGGCATCACACCCAAGACACTGACTAACAAGTATTAAATATCGAGTACTAAGTATTGAGTATTATCGACTACCGGGTACTGAGTATCGAACACTGAGTATGAACTACAGGGGAGTATAGAGTATTTGAGTATTAAGTATCGGGCATCCCAAAACACCAACAATCATTGTCTTATTTTTGAAAAATATTTACTTTTCTAGGATCCAAAACTGTATTTTCTTATTATGTTATCTGTCTTTCTATATTCATTTTCTGAGTATATTCCAAATTTATACCTAAAAGTGTTAATGCTCAATTACCGTACAAAAGCGTAACATTTGGACTTCTCCTTGTACTAGATGCTTCAACCTCTTGCCAAACGTCGGTCATAAAATTTACCTTCACCAAATCCCCCAAACCTCAACTCAAGTGGTTGGTTTTTAATCGCTTACAAATTGATAAATCATTAATCACAAAGTTAAATGTTTAATAACAAGGCGCATGATGGGCGCATTCGATGTCAAAACAAACACTCGACATCATTCAACATTAAATAATGATAAGGACCACAAAGAAACCTTCGTACTTCCTTCAACCAAATATGCAACATTATTTCCCGCATTTCGGCCGAAAAACAAAAGCAAAAACCATCGAGAGATACAAGATTTTGTATGAAACAAAAACACAAACAGAAACCACCCGCAAATCAACAGCCACAGAAACGGTGTCAAAAATAAAAACACTCCGTAGCCGCCGTTTTGTTCAACATCATTAATAACAAAATACAAACGAGCGGGAATTAATGAATGCCTTGGACTTGGACTGCAGAAGATGTGCTAAACGCATGTCCAGCCCCAGGAGGAAATTAATGAAGTTTTGTTGAAAAACGAAAATCGAAAGCGAAATGCATAAACAATTGAAAAAAGCCGGAGAAGTGTGTCGATGGATAAGGGGCGCGTCGGGGTCGCTAGCTCCCGCCCCCCTCCTAAAAAACCAATTTGGAACCAAGTTGTCTGCCTGCCCAGAGACTTTGTGGAATCCTTTCCTGGTAGACTTGGTGTCGACTTGATCGATTCGAAATGATTGATGTTCTCCAATCGTGAATTTCACACCCCAAATCGAATTGAAACTAAAACATTGAGTGGGGGTAATTAATTGTGTATAACCCGAAGACAAATGATGTGGCAGATCATGCAAATTTTAGTTGCAGCCACTAACCAAAGTGTGTGTGGACGGTGGCAGAAATGTGGAATGCGAAATGACAGGTCGATTGAGTTAACGTTAACGCTAAACGCCTCGCAAACCAGATAAAGCAAATGATGGAGCAGGCTGGGATTTGTGGTGGCTATTTTTGTACAGACACGATCATCATCATCAGCCACGATCGATCGCCAATCATTAATAATCCATTGAAACGAGGAGCCAACCCCAAACAGGTGTGTGCGTGCCCTTTTTCTTTGGTCATCCTGCGGCCAGCTTTCGAAATCGATCATCGTCACGCTCAACGCCAAAGTCGATTAAAGTGAGCGAATTTTCATTAATCGAATTCATTTTCAGAAATATAATTAAATATCCCGTTGATTGTGTTAGTTGATCGTGTGTCGGCTCTTAAGCTTCCAATTTGTGGAAATGAACGAATTTGTTATTTAGCTTAGACCACACACATCGGCGGACCAACTAAACATTGCAATCAATGCTATCCGGGTATTTCCTGAGAGAGAACGTGACGTTTCGTGAAACATGTGTTGTAACACTTTATTTCAAATTATTTTTGGTAATTGTTTTAGTTAGGAAAAATGATTGGGTTGGAAGTGTACAGCCTTGCAGCCGTAAGATATGGGCTTGACATGTTTAAAGGTAAGTCGGATATTTGTACAATTTCTGGAATAACTAAAACAATCCAATGACAAAGAATATGTCAATGCAGTGGAAATTTTTTTGAAGAGTTTGCTTCCAAGAAGAATGTCTTTTTTTAATGTTTCGAGAATTTGGCTGTGCAACTGTTCCATTTTCGAATATTGCTCTGGGACATGTGGTTTCTCTTTTATATATCTAGTGCAGGTCCGGCCAGTCACACTTTTTTCACACAGACGCGAGTACACAAAGCAAGTAAATCGGCTAAAGTCTTTCGTGCAAACCAACACAAGGGCATTTTTCAGTGCTCTCCACTTGGTAGGCCCTAGTTCGAACTCTAGTCGCCCGTCTTAAAAACTACACGAACGAAACTAGTACAACAGAGCCCTGCATGAATGGAGTCAAAATGCCCTTTGAGTCATGTCAAAAAAAAGATTCAAGTAAATCAAATCAGAAATAATTTTGGTTCAAGTTAGTCAGCTCAAATTCCCAATGACTTTAAACAGATCAAGCTCCAGTGGTTCTCTAGATCAACTCAAGTCAAACAAATGAGAAAGTCGGTCAAGCCCGACTATAATATACTCTGTACCTAGAGTAGGAGCTGAATGCAGTGCTGCTCTCTCTCTCTCTCTCTCTGCCTCTCTCTCTCTCCCGCTCTCTCTCTCCCTCTCTCTCTCTCCCTCTCTCTAAGATTGTGGTTGTGAACGTGTGCGAGGGTGCGGGGGGAAGGATTCACTTATTTGCTCATAACTTGAGAACCGCTCATCCGATCTTTATCATTTTTTCGGCAAATCGATACATATTGCTAATGACTAACTGTCTCTAGAAGGTACGAATCATCTATCTACAAAACTGTGGGAGATATGAAGTTTTTTCAAAATTGCGGGGGCGGGAGGGGGCGTGGCCAAAATTTGAAACAAACTTGATCTGCCTGCAAATATAAGAAGCATTTGTCCCATACATGACAAGCCTCTATCTCTTACCATCTCTGAGATCTGTTTGTTCATACGGACGGACGGACAGACGGACAGACAGACGGACATGGCTATATCGACTCGGCTGCTGATGCTGATCAAGAATATATATACTTTATAGGGTCGGAAATGATTCCATCTTCCTGTTACATACTTTTGCACAAACTTAATATACTCTGTGTACCTTCGGTACAGAGTATAAATATTGAGCCCATCCAAAAAAATTGTTTGATGTGAAACATCTTTAATTTCGGTAGTAGAAGTAAAATTTGACTTCAGCGTCACGTGTTGCTCACGTCAGTGTATTTTGTTTTGTTGTTTTAGGGGAGTGTCCCAGGAGGAGAGGAGTAAAAATGGACGGAAAGAGTAGGGAAACTGGGGGGAAAGTGGAGGTGACTAAACAGTGCCTTGACAGTAGCTTAACAGTGACTAAACAGTGACTTGACAGTGACTTGACAGTTACTTGAGTGACTTGATAGTGACTTAACAGTGACTTAACAATGACTTGACGGTGACTTAACAATGGCTTGACAGTGACTTAACAATGACTTGACAGTTACTTGACAGTGACTAACCAGTAACTAATCAGTGAGTTTAGAGCGACTCAACAGTGACTTCATCAGCAGTTGATAGTGACTTGATAGTGACTTAACAGTGACTTGACAATGTCTAAGCAGTGACTAGACATTGACTAATTAGTGACTTGACAGTGACTTGATAGTGATAATCAGTGACTAAACAGTGTCTTGACAGTGACCCAACACTGACTTGACAGTTACCAAATAGTCCTTTATCAGCCCTTAAACAACTCTTAAATTTAGCATCAGGTTTTACATCAAAGCCTCTTGCGTTTTTACGACACTCACACCTTTTTTTCCCCCAATTACCCAACTGCGAAATTTGATAAGCTGAGGTCCTTCCTCGTAGGAAGTTGCTTCATGGTCGAGCTGAGGGACAATCCGCTCAAATATCTGCCGCATTAGCGCGGGACTGACCCTAGGAAGAGTAATTCCATTTACTCGGGCAATTCCAGACGCCCAAAACACACAGAAAGCCACTTATGCAATGGCACAGCTTCCAGTCGACCTGGACCAGAGATATCGGCCTCTGTGGCTTTACCTGTGACATCTACATTCAAGCTGTCGAGACAATGCAAACAACATCTTTTGCATAAAGCTCGTTGCTTTCTAGTATATCCGTAACTGCACCATTCAGCGGATTTTATGCAACTTTTTAAATAAAGGCAGATTGAGGTGAAAATTTGGATTTATACTAATTAAATAACCCACTTTCCATTGAAAACTGCATATTCAATATATGCAAATTTTGCATATTTTGCATATGCAAAATATGAAAAAATATGCAAAATATGCAAAATATGCAAAAAATATGCAAAATATGTAAAATGTATAAAAAATAAAAATTATTATAAATATTAGAAACATGGCCAATATAGACGCTTAAATAGAAATTGAAGACCGAACGATCAAAAAATCGCGAAAGTTGAACATTTTCTTATAAGCATTTAATGGTCCAACACCGCAAAATTCGGCAAAATTTCATATGAGTATTTAAAAAACCGCAGGCGTTGGCAAATGAAAGGTATAGTGAGCGTTCTAATATATTGGAAAATTTTTACATTTTTCATAAGAGCTTAGATTATTATGAACATTTAATAGACGGCAATAGTAAACGAGTAAATACTGTAAAGGAACAAATGGTCAAAAAAATCGCGAAATATCAAAAATTAACATTTGAGTTTCATAAGTATCATAAAGACGCGTGGCCAAGAAAATCAACGGACCGAAGATAATCGTGAAGATTGAATAGATAGCAATTGAAGACGCGTAAATAAGAGGTGTAGACTAAAAACCGCGAAATTTGTCAAATTTTTATTTGAGTACTTATGAAAGCGCAGGCGTTAATAAATAAGAGGCGTAGATTGAATAATCCAAAAATTGGCCAATTTTTCGTATGACCTATGATTATTATGAAGATTTGATGGATGGCAATGTAGACGGGTAAATAGGAGATGTAGATGGAACGGCTCAAAGAATCGCGAAATTTGCAAATTCTTCATATGATTAAAGATAATTTTGAAGACTTAATAGACGGCAATAGTAAACGAGTATATATAGGAGCCGTATAGCCGTATAGTCAAAAATTATTATTTGAGCTTGGTTTTTTGCAAAATTTTATGATTTTTGGGAATCATTAAGATTTGATGGCGATTGTAGACGCGTAAATGGTTGGATCCAACGGTCCGAAAGTCGCGAAATTTCTAAAACTTTTTGTATAATGTGGACGGGTAAATTGACGGGTCAAGATCAAGATCGGTCCAAAAAATCCGGATATATACAAAATTTTATGATTTGTTTAGACTATCACGAAGATGTAATGGTTGGCAATTAAAGACGGGTAAATAAGAGACTATATTCTTTAGCATTGGTCCTCCATTATGTATATCGCGGTTAAGTAGTGTCATAACCATGACTATGGTATTGGAAAGCAGTTTCTTAAGTTATTAGCGGTCTTATTACCATGGAGAACCCTTAGGTTCAAATGGCTCTTATGCAAATTTCCATAGCATTTTATCACCTTGCAAAATTGGTAGAGAATTCCTGCGTGTATAAATCAAATATATACTTTTGCTCCAGAATATGACCAGCAAAAACAAATAATTAAATTAACGTCTGAGAAAAATGTTTTAATTGAACAAATTTTTTCAAACTTAACTTATCATTTTTTCTAAAAATTGTTTTTAGAATTTTAAAAACTTTTCAAACTCGACTGGCCACCGCTTATGTGACTGACGGTTCCATACGACAACACGCAGGACATCGATTGAAATCGGCTTACGTTTTACAAATGGATTAGGAAGTTTGTCCAGAAACGGATGACAATTTCATAATTGCCTGCAATTGCGAATTCTCATGTTCGAAAAATTTTTATAAAAAGATCTTTTTTAAATAAAATTTTTTTTTAAAATCAAAGATGTTTTGGTAAAAGAAATGTACTTTTGTCTTATATTCATTTTCGAATTCGTGACTATGTTATTATAATTTGTGGTATTGGAAAGCAGTTTCTTGAGTAATTAGCGGTCTTATTACCATGGAGAACCTTAGCTTCGAATGGCTCTTATGCATTGATACTAGCATTTTTCACTCTATAGGGAGTACAATTTGTTTGGAATTGTTACTATTTTTGATCCTCTTTGGTATTTTTCGTATAACCTTGACTATATTCTTTAGTATTGGTCTTCCATGGTATTTATCGCGGTTCAGTATTGTCAAATTCATGGCAATGTTACTATGTGTGGCCATTTGTGGACTTGAAGAGCAGTTTCTTAAGTAATTAGCGGTCTTGTTACCATGGAGATCCGTATTATTTCGCGATTATAAAAGTCGACAGTCACGGTAAATAGGTTAAAATAACTCGCGAAAATAACTTCCGAACCCTGAGCAACGCATGCCGGTTACCTCATATGGAAAAATGTATTTCAAAACAGTTTTATGGCAAATCTTTTAGCCGTTTTTAAATCAAAAGTATTTTTTATCACTCATCTTCTGTTGTTGACCTTTTAGTAACCCTGGCCTACCAGGATAATATGTGATCTGAAACATGGAGTTTCATATAATATAGGTTTTTGCATATTTTGCATATTCTGCATATTTTGCATATTTTGCATATTTTAATATGCAAATATGCAATTTATGCAAAATAGTTTTTAGCGGACTTACATCATTTTTCAATAAAAATAAGATGTGTGCAATCAGAAATTAAATCCGACAAGCGGTTCAAAATATGCAAATATGCAAAATCCGCTGTACAATGCTTACAAACCAAGTTTCAAGTCCAATCGGCCGAAATTAATTTTTTGTTCTGTTGGGACAAAATTGAAAAATGTAACGTCCGCAACGTAACGTCACAACAGACCAAAAATGAATATATTTTATATAGCGAAGGACTAATCATTCTTTTGTAACCGGGGTTGAAATGGTCAATCATTCCACTTAATTTTTTGTTTTCAGACTTTTTTTTTTGTTTAAAAATGCAAAATTCGCTAAAAATTAAATGCTAAGCATCAAGGTCGACTTCCATTTTTTTGTAAAGTCCGCAACGGAACTTTAAACAAGCATAACTGTACAAATGTAACGTCCCCGAGGGGATTAGCCCATATGTTTACGTTGTTTCAAAGTCGTCAAAAGTACCAATTTCTGTTGTGGGATTTATTATAGTGTTATTTGATGTATGCTCTACGCTTAACTGCACATTTATGCAATCTAAGTAAATAGACTAAAAATGTCCGAAATCTGACCTAGCTCATCGTCGCAATAAAAGAATAATTAGAGGTGATAGCCTCCATTAGGAAGCAAAAAAAAGTAAGAGCGTTGCAGTTTAGTGTCCCGACTCCCAAATAACCTGTACAATTGATACTCCTTAGTACACATTCACAAAAGCTGTATGTATTGTATGTCATTGGGGAAGACTTCAACTAGTTTTTAAAATTAACTCTAACTCACAACAAGTCCGATTTTGACCTATCTTTCACTTACATTAATGCAGCAACTTTCATTTGCATTAATTTTAGAGATTTTCTTCATCAAATTTCACAAAATTTTTACCCCACATTTTTGTTAAACAAACACACCGCATGACAAATCTGATATTAAGAAAATGTTCTTAGGACTGTTAAGCTTATATTTTAAAGTACTCACTCGGATGAACTGGATGTGTCAACAACGAAATGGAAACTGAAGCTGATCCCTTTCTGTTGCGAAAACCCATCCACATGACCAACATTAGGTAGGAGTTGAAAAGTCAAAGTCAAATGTCGTAAATCAAAGTGCAAACAAAAGGATGGCCACGTTGAAAAGTCAAAACACAAAACAAACAGACATCCGCCCACGCGGAGATCAGAAGTGAAGTTTTATGACCATCGATTGACAGTGAAGGACATTGGGTTGAGAGGCTACCTACAGCAAGGATTACAAAGGATTGCCGAACAATTGTATTGCAAATATTTGCATATGCCCTTTCGCTACGCATCCGGGGAAACTGACGAATGTCAAGGCGAAAAAAATTAGAGCATGAAGGACATATGCTGAGGGTTTCCATTCCTTCATTCCCAAATTCAATTTGCCTGCCTCGCTTTGCGTCGGCCAATTTGTGCAAATCTACAAGTTTTGATGTGACGAAGCACATTCGCTTTCAACGGCTATGAAAATGTTGCACATTTGCATAATTATTATAATTAACAATAAATATTCATTAGTGCGAAACTTGTGCTTAAATTTAATTCGATTTTAATTATGGTAATAATAATTACTCTCAATTAGTTCGGGAACAATGAATCGAAAGTAGCCCCCACATCTATTTGGCAAACTGTTCTCCGGGCAATCTTTTTTTTCGTTCAAAAATTATAAAGAGAAACTTTTGATGATTCGGTCATGTGTAATTTTATATTATTTCCTACTGCTAAAGTGATCGATTTGCAGGTATTACCCAGCACCTGTACACAACAAGGACTTCAATTATGGATGGCCGACGACTGTAACCCGCAGATATTGCATTTTTAAAGGCTCATAAATATTTCAACGCGTATTTAGAATGGCGCTGCCTGTTGCACTTGGGCGCCCCGGCTACTGCACCGTGTGGAGCGTGGAGTGTGATTAACAAGAATGGTGGCAATTACAGGAAATTGCTTCCTTGCACCTTCCTCTGCTGCCTTTGCATGCTGCTGTTTTTTTCTTTCATTCGGGCTGGGTTGGGTCTGAGAGCGAGAGAGCAAGTTGATTATTTCATGAAAAATGTGCGTGCACTTTTTACTTAATCACGAATTTGATGCATACAAAATGAAGACGTTGTTGGGCAGCAATCACCCGTCTTTCCGTCTGCTCCTGCTGCTTCTGTGTCCCCACCCTACGGTCATAGGTGCTGGAGAGTGCCTGCTCATATTGCAATCACTTTAAAAGCCATAATAAGGGTGAAATTTTTAATAACTTTATTACCCAGACTGAGGCAAAAGGAAGAGGCAAAAATTGGCACACTGGAGCAAAGCTTAAAAGATTTTAAATAAAATTGTTGAAACTTAAGCAGGGCATTAAATTATCATGGTCAAATCTGTTGGACTTTGCTAGACTGACATTATCTTAACCTTCACCGCCCAAGCTGTTTATCTTACAGATTTAAGAATTGGCATAGACCTTCATTTAGTCATGCACGCATAAACAAAAAATTTTTAGATTTTTTTTCGCGGTGGGGGAAAATAAAAAAAAAAGTTTTTGGGGGGGAATAAAAAAAGATTTTAAAGGGAAGGAGACGCGCCACATATTAAGTATATTTTTTTTTTATTTTATCTGGGCTTTCTGAGACAGACATGTGTTAGACAGAAATAGGAATTAACAAGATAAAGGAGGAGATGGAGTACAGGAATGAGGGGGAGCGCAGGAAGAGGGAGGGGGGGGGAGCGAAGGGGAAAGGGGAAAGATTTAATTTTTTTTATAGGTTAAAACCGTAACCGAAACCGTAACCCTTAACCGCTAAAAACATTTTAAAATTTGTAACCGAAACCGAAACCGTAACCGAAAAATTTTTATTTACATAACCGGTTATCAGTACCGTAATCGAAACAAATATATGGGTTAATTTCGGTTTTTCCTCTACTAGTAAAAATTTTGATTAGATGTATAATATGTACAATGAACATTTTACATACATATGAATTTATTTACTAAAGTTGGCTGCTTACTTATTATGCGCCGCACTGTTGCTAATGGGCTGGCATAACTACGAAGTGCCTGTAAAGTATCTTATATACATTGGTGCTAAACAGTTATATAGCATAGAAGCTAGGTACTCAGCCACTCAGAAATTTTTTCGGTAATTGTTAGATAATTTCCACAGCCGCTCCGACAATGTAGTGTGGCCATGCAACAGGCAACAACTTTTGGATGCATTTTGGTTGGGTCTGGAGGTATAATCAGTGTTCTTTATTTTAGCCTGCGGGAACAGAACTTGACCACTGAGACGTACTGCTATATCTTAACCCAAAACGCATCAAATGATTAGAATTAGCATATTACACCAGAGGTAATATATATAGCCACAGCTAGCTCCATAGACTAAAATAAAAATAAAAAATAAAATGTTTCTGTGTGCTGGAAGTGTGTTGCTCATTTTAATTTAGCAAACAAACATTAACTTTGTGTTTAATTTCAAAACGGGCGTTTTTTAATTCCCTATCACAAGTGCGATGGCCAGTTTTGGCTTTTGCGTAGCACTCTGTGTAACTCTATCTCACTTTGTCGAATGAGTGCTCATGGTGGAATTAATAAGGTGAAGCAAGGCATACATATATTGGCCCACTGAAGAGGCTGAAGGCTTCACCTAGTTAATTGCTTAGTTAAACGAAATTGAACATGTTAGATTGTTAGAAAGATCACACACACACTCGCACGTGCACACTTGAATAATGGACCACATTAATTCGATTAAATTATCTGGGGAATAAGCCCCAATTAAAGTTTGACGGAAATTTGCAGTGCAGTATACGTGTATATGATCACGGTATCACGTGCAAAAAATTCTAAAAATTATACAGTTCTAGTTAACAATAATCTCAATTCTTCATTTAATTTGTTTCTAAAACAAAAAAGATTGCTACACAAGGTAGACATATTAGAATGGTGGGGAAAAATAATCAACAATATTTCCAGATCTTTTTGAGTTATCAAAAGTTGTGTTAGCAGAACCGCCCACACAAGTAAGTGTTAAGTGTTTGTCTTCAGAAGTAAAATTTTTAATGACGCCTCGCAGGACTCGCTTGGACAGTCAAACTTCAAATGCTTATATGATATTTAGATGTAATTACAATCTCGATTAAGATGTCATTTCTGAGAATAACCATTTGTTACATGCCCAATTTATATTTATCTAATTAGTTAAGCTTAACTGGAGACTTTTGCGAATGAAGTAGTTTCTTATATTTTAGTTAAATCTTATAATGTTAAACTTTAATAAGAAATTTGAACTAAGTACATTTCCTGAATAAATGAGATTTCAAATGGGGCAAGATTTGTCAAAGTAATTTTTTATGCAAATAACCGTAACCGTAACCAAAACCCGAAACCGAATCGGGCTAATAACCGTAACCCTAACCGTAACCCATATCTCACAACCGTAACACAACCGTAACCGGAAAAAGGGGAGGAAAAAAAAAAATTATCGAACGATTAGTTCGTGATTATGGGTGGAATATTTCTGATGGCTTCCTTCTTCTTTTTATCAAAATTTCAAATTATAAAACAGAAGTCAATGAGTCTTAAACCCATTATGTTAAGTCCCACAACCCCTGGAGATTAACTAGTAATAAAATTGTTTTAGTTATCAGCAATTTGGAATACAGTACGCTCGGTTGATGTATGACCTAAAATCTTCTGTTCATATGCCCTATTAATAAATGAAGATAGCAATTTGCTAAGTAAGTTTTGATTTTTTTTTTCAACAAAATTTTCTCAACTCCTGTCCCACTGTTCCCCAAGGCCTGTTTACATTGCCATTTACCCAATACCCATTACCGTTTCAGTTCCTTAAGGGGCTATTCCTTTTCCTGTTCCTCTCAATTTATGTTAATTTTCATATATGAACAATTTATGTAATTATGGAAAATTTCCCTCTGAAAAGTGGAGCAGCCGAGAATTAAGCTAACCAGCGTGCAAGTGCATTAACCTATTTCCTCGGCCAGGTTTCAACCATTTTGAATTGCATTCGCTGAGGGTTCCACGGACGGCACCCAGTGCACAATCAAAGAAAACAAATGCCTGTTTATCTTCTTTTTTTTCCCATTTCGGTTGGTTGCCATTAAGGTAGCCGCTCATCTATTGACAGGTAGAAAATTTATCGACTGCATTCTTATGGCCGTGGGACGGGGGCAGGCGACCTGAAACTGGTTTTCAGTTATTTCAGCTGCTCACCCACTGTGAGGTCAATGGCTGATTTGGGTTCCTTTGTTTTTCAATTTTTTGGGTTGTGTTTAATTACGAGATTTGAAAGAAATCTGCATGATTTTACATAAAGGGAAATGTGGAAGGGGGGAATATTTAAATTTTATGTAATCCACTGACAAAAGATAAAAATCTATTGGACCAACGAATTAAACTAGATCTAGCAGAGACTTAAACTTGATCAAGCTTTAATTAAGAAACATTTTATAAAAATTAATCCGAAAAAATCTGACAAATAACACAGAAAATCTACAGCAGATATTTATCTATTTTAATATTATAAAGCTGCTGACAAGACTACTAAATGTAATATATATTTAAGGCAAATTTTGGCTTTTTTAATCTTATAGGAGCTCATGCCTTTTTTAAACAATATATCAAAATCATCACACTCCTGTGAGTAATGGGAGTCGAGGTCCCCGTCACTCTATGGCTCAGTTACATATAAAACAGTGACAACCAGTGACTACACAGTGACTGAACACTGACTTAGCAGTGACCAAACAGTGACTTGACATCACAATTGATCAGCACAATAAACAAGACTTACATAAAACAAGTAAGACCGTTGCAGTCGAGTAGCCCGACTTCAATATACCCTGTACAATTGACAACGAGAGCGTAAGTTAAAGTCGGCTCTAACCGACTTCGATAAACCTGTTAGTCATGGAAAAACATGTTTAATAGTGCTCCTGCGTTCCTTAGGTTGACCATCCAAAAAGAATGCAACTTTTTTTTTAGGGTGGGTGGGGTGGTGGCGGGGGGGCTTGGTTCGCTTTTTTGCTCATAACTTCTGAACCGTTCATCCGATTTTTATCATTTCTTCAGCAAATCGATTTAATCGATTTTGCTAATTACTAACTATCTCTAGAAAGTACGAATCGTCTATCTTCAAAACTGTATGAGATATAACGTTTTTTCCAAATTGCGTGGGCGGGAGGGGGCGTGGCCAAAATTTGAAACAAACTTGATCTGCGTACAGATAAAAGAAGCATTTGTCTCATACATGTCAAACCTCTATCTCTTACCATCTCTGAGATCGACGCGTTCATACAGACAGACGGACAGACGGACAGACGGACAGACGGACATGGCTAAATGACTCGGCACATATTGATGCTGATCAAGAATATATATACTTTATAGGGTTGAAGTTGTTTCCTTCTCCCTGTTATATAAATTGTACCAAATCTATTTTTCCCTTTTTCCCTTTTTAGTGGGGGGTAGGGGGAAAAAGGATTTAACCAAACGGGAGGGGGTTTGTTTTTAGTTTTTATATTCCAGTAAAGTTATTTTGTTTTTTTGGAAAGATGGACATGGTTAATATTATAAAATTGAGAGAGCTTGTGATTAAAATTAAGCTTTGTGTTCTGTTTGTTTGAGATTTTTTTTTTTTAAAAAAAAAAACGGGGGATGTATTTTTTTTTTTGTTTTTATGGGAAAGGAAAAAATGTTTAAATTAATTAAGTTTGTAATTTTAGTTTGTTGAGTTTTTTGAAAAAAAAAACCGAAGGAAAGGGGGGGGAATCAAAAAAAAAAACAACAAGAAACTCTTAGACACCAGTTGATTCTACTAGAATGAATGCTTGTGGCTGTGTTCCTTGTAATCCTCAAGTGCTTGTTCCGTGGGACCGGGAGGCCCGTAATACAGTACTGTACAGACAAAGCATTGCTATCCAAATGTAATAAGTCTTTGATGATTTGTGTTGATTACACTGTTCTACAGCGAAAAGTATCCTGAGCATTTTTAACTAATTCCTGTGAGCCTACTCATGCTGATTACGAGTTGGTATGTCAAAGCCATATCTTAGTTTCCGTTTCCAAGATATTCGCGAAAAACTAAAATTCCGACTTCTTGCCGTTCTAGAAATTTTGTAGGCCACACTAAGCATTAATTGCTGATTTTATGAAGCTTATAGGATAGTACACATATCAATGCAACTGAGAAAAATCAAACACACCATATAAGTATTGCCAATGGTGTCGAAATTGGCCTTCAAAGTCAAATTTTACTTGATTTATAGCAATTTTATCAACCTAAACCGTTTGCTACAAGCCATTCTATTTGCCGGACATTTAGTGGCGCCATATGATCATATAGTTCAACATATGCACTAATTATGGTAATTTTTTGGCAATTTTGTCAGGACCGCAGGCAAAGATACAGCCTGTTATATGCGAAAATCAAGATTTAAATTTATGGGAGGAGAACTAGATTGCCACCCCAAATGTTTATAGGAGTTTTAAAAAGGCAACTTGATATAGCATGGGCTCAACAAAATATTTATTGAAATGTAAAATAACAACATTCATGGAATGCTACGTTAATGTTTACGGATAGTAGAACTATGGCCGAATTATAAAAAGGCTCCTTGGATAACAGCTATCAGTAGGAATATTTTCTCTGTGATTCTCAAAAAACCAATTAACTTTTGGACTTTTTTAGGGATAATTGCGGGGCTTTTAGTGATGAGTATGCAGAGCGCTTCAATGTTAGCGGATTATTGCTGGAATGTTTTGTCGAGAAGGTACGGAGGCAGAATACAAAAGGGAAGCGAAAAAAACGCGACGAAATCACTAGTAATAACAGAAGCTATAGTAAATATTCGGCATATCAATATGAAACATATTTTAAAGAAATCCTTTATTTTATAGAATTTCCCTTTGCTTTTTTAACTTGTTAATTCGATTGGAAAGCGAAAGCGAAGGCGGCTGACTATGGAGGCGGCAAGAGGGGGAGACCACCACTAGGATGGGAAGACCAGGTGCGGGAAGACGTTGCCAAGCTTGGTGTGACCAATTGGTGCCAGCTTGCACAGAACAGAAGCGACTGGAGAGAATTAATTGCAGAGGCCGAGACCGTCAAACGGTTGTGACGGCCAATAAAGAAGAAGAAGAAGAATTGGATTGGTGCTGCGGGCTTAGTACCCACCACCGTCAAAAGAACTTCACGCCCGCAAACGATTAAGGGACCACGATTTGAGGATATGGACCTAGAACGTTGACACCATCAACAGGGAAGCTTCTGATATCCTGTTAGTGAATGTCCTCGAGAGATATTCTTACGTTACTATCAGAAGAATTTCTCTTGCAAACTGATGTTTCTACGGGCTCAGTAGGTAGTTAGAGAGCAGAGCCGTCTCTCGAAAACAAAAATTGCATTATATAAGTCGCTTATCATCTCAGACCTACAATATAGCTCAGAAGTATGGACATTTACAGCAGCGGATGAGGCAGCTATAAAACATACATCGGCGCATAAAACAGCAGCGCCTGCGCTGGAAAGGACATGCTACCAGTAAGCATGAACAAGCTCCAGTAAAGCATGTGTACAAACGGAAGGCGAAAGACTTTGGGAGACCAAAACTGAGATGGGAAGACCAGGTGCGGAAAGACATAGCCAATCCTGCTTTGGTGCCAGCTAGCACAAAACAGAAACGACTGGCGGGCATTAATAGCAGCGGCGGAGACCGTTAAGCAGTTGTGATTTACATGCAGCGCCAAAGAGAAAGAAGAAGAAGACTATCGAAAAGTACAGTTATTGTTTCAAAAATTAATCGCAAATGTTAACGTAGCATTCCATGAATGTTGTTATTTTACATTTCAATAAATATTTTGTTGAGCCAATGCTATATCAAGTTGCCTTTTTAAAACTCCTATAAACATTTGGGGTGGCAATCTAGTTCTCCTCCCATAAATTTAAATCTTGATTTTCGCATATAACAGGCTGTATCTTTGCCTGCGGTCCTGACAAAATTGCCAAAAAATTACCATAATTAGTGCATATGTTGAACTATATGATCATATGGCGCCACTAAATGTCCGACAAATAGAATGGCTTGTAGCAAACGGTTTAGGTTGATAAAATTGCTATAAATCAAGTAAAATTTGACTTTGAAGGCCAATTTCGACACCATTGGCAATACTTATATGGTGTGTTTGATTTTTCTCAGTTGCATTGATATGTGTACTATCCTATAAGCTTCATAAAATCAGCAATTAATGCTTAGTGTGGCCTACAAAATTTCTAGAACGGCAAGAAGTCGGAAATTTAGTTTTTCGCGAATATCTTGGAAACGGAAACTAAGATATGGCTTTGACATACCAACTCGTAATCAGCATGAGTAGGCGCGCAGGAATTAGTTAAAGATTCTCTGGATACTCACAAAAGGTCTCAATTTGTAGAACAGTGTTGTTCTACCATATAAATTGGTTCTAGTAGTCCATCGAGCTCACTTTCTTGATTGTTTCGACTGCTGTAAAAGCATATTTATGAATATTAAACAAAATAAAGCTAAGGTCCCACAAGCAAATAATTTGCCCAAATTTTCATGAAAATTTCTCTAAATAGCCATGATTACAGATTTTGCACAACTGAAATCTAAAACTATGGTTCCATACGTAAGCAATTTAATCAAAAATAGCCGAAAAGTTTTCTAAGTTTGCCTATTAGTCAATTTTTCATCAAAATTTGGGCAAATTATTTGCCTGTGGGACCTTAGCTTAAGTAATGATGTTCGTGAAGAATGAATTACCTGTGGTGGTATCACGTTGTTTAATGTATACGCAGTATCCGTCTTGTCCTTTCCAGAATATTAGCGGATATTGGAGAGCACCTCGTATGAACGGTGTGTTTCGGCGAAGTACTCCAGTTTATAGCTTCTTCTTCGAATCACAACTTCTCTCGTCGCTGTGCGATCGCATTAAATCTGCGCCCGTGCTCTCCAGCTGGTGATTTATCAGGATTGTTAATAATAGCGTGATTGCAATTTTTGCCATTCATGCATGTGTGATTTAAAGAATTATAATAATTCATTGTGCTCATTCAAGAGGGAACCCAGCTCGCCGACGATGAGCCTGCCGTTAGCCGAATTGATGTTATTCTAGCCGCAACGTGCATCCACACAATTCAAGTCCTCACCACCCTTAAAGTAGATTTGTAAAAATATATGTGGTTCATTGGGCATTGGCAGCAATGAGCCTACTATGACCGTTATATGGTACACTTGACCATGGTTGCTTCGAAATTAAATTGCTGACCATTTGCCGCTGTATTTTGTTTATGTTGAGGAAACATTTTTTTGGTTTTGATGGCGTTTCAAAATCCGGCGGTTGTTTTTTTTGGCGGACGCATTTTTGAATTTGAGCGCATGACAATTGGGACATTCTTGGTCCATAGCACCAATCAGGACTTTCGGATGAGCGGAATATTCGATATCCTGCTCAGACTCGAATGCGAGACGAAGGAACAAAGCAGATGTAAATGCGGGATGTTCTTGTTGGCGTTGTCGGTCAATTGTTCTGCGTGTGTTAACTTTTGTCCGGCGCGCTTGTCTCTGCTCCAATTGTTGTTGTTGTTGACTTCGCAAAGCTCGTGCTTCTTGTGACAGAAGAACGCCGTTGCGACATTCTAACACGCGTAATTTAATTTATTTTATGTATTCGTTGATCTGTTCTATGAGCATGTGCGTTGCTGCAATAGTTCGACGGCCCAAATAGCAACCCCTACGTGTTGCTGGCATTGTTTACAGTAAACACACAGATCGGCCAAATAAAAACGATTGATGAAAAACGATATTCTGATATCTTAGTAATTTACAAAATTTTCACAATAATAAAACACAGTGACAGATGAGCAGCTTGTTGCGTCGTCAATTCAAATGAATGTTCTACAGAGGGACGCCCAAATCACCTAACCTTACGAAATATAGTTAAAAACCTGCAGTTTCCTAACAAAATAAAAAAAAAAATTTCATTAAAATTGGTCAAGCCGTTTCGGAGGAGTTTGCTAGAAAAAACGTGACACGAGATTGTTATTTATATAAATATTCAATTGTTGACCTTGAGCCAGCTAACAAGCATTTTGACTAAAATTAAATCAGGTCGCTACAACTTATATACATAATGCATTTTGAATTATTTTTTCTTGAATATGACAATATAAGTCTTAACCCCTGGCGAAGACTGGTGTCACCTATCAGATCCCCAAAACCAACATCATCATGTATCCTGATTTGCCGTGTTCAGCTGAAAATAGTAGAAAATAGAAGGGATAGAATAAGAAAACTCGTATAGAACATGGGAAAAGTGGCAAGATTAATTTAATATTTTTAAAGGGAACTTTTCCTTAAATATTTCAAATACATGTAATATCGGTAATTCAAATATTGCATTTAGATAGCAATTTAAATAGCATCATAATCACTAAAAATTGTTTGAAGCACTCTGCCGGAAAGGATAGAAGACTATAATTAACAACAGAACTATCACTACTGAAATCGGACAAGCGGTTCAACATATGCAAATATGCTTAACCTACTGTTTATCTATAACTTTCTAACTTTGGTTAAATTTGTAACTTCAACTATTTAAAAATATATTTAATTCCAAGTCTAATCGCATTCAGTTGTGGTTGATACATCCTTAATCAACTCAACTAACTCTATTGAAAGTACACTCCATATCAGGCTTGCAAAAGCGTTGCCATTAATTGGGCCAATTAAAAGATTCCTTTTTTGTTTCTGGTCAAAACTCATCAAGACAGGCGACTGTTTGGCGTCTGTTCCAGGCATGTTGCAATTTCTTCCATAATTTGCCACAATTAACGACTGATCAGTAATTAAAGTTGCATTATCCGCCACAGCCGGCACCTGCGGATCAACGAATGATGCCGCAAAAGTGCGTGGATAATAAATGCTTGATTTGATGCATCCATCAGTTGATGTTGTTGTTGTTGTTGTTGTTGCGGGTATATAACTATATATAGTTTTGGTTGATTACCTCCAAGTCAGATGAACATCAAAAACGACTTAAGGCCACCACCGCGCGTATTTGGAAGATTTTTCGCAGTTTCTAATGATGATGATAGTCGGCAACCAAATTGCCTGGCACTTGGCATCAATGCCGCTCCACGCTCCATAATAGTCGAGGTCAAGCGCGGAATCAGAAAGTGTTTGGAGTGAACTTAAATTTTGTGCCTTGCTCAACCACATGTTGCTGGTGCCTCCACTTAGGATATTAACCAAGTTGCCTTTCGCCTTATATGCACACCCGGATGCATTACCATCAGAGTGTTAAGCTTTTGCATTTGCCCCAAAGGACATAAACTTATAAGGCGACCAAGATTTATGGATTTTAATTTCCTGAGCTGTTTTGCTTGGCGAGCCAAGGAAACATGTGTGTGTGTGAGTGTGTGTGTGGGTAAACAGGGAAGGATGCAAAAAACTAGCCTGTCAGCACATCTGCAGTTGGGAAAATGAGGAATGGCCCTTTTAACATTAGCGCGTCTCCTTACCTAAGCAGCCGAGAGAAAAGTGAAAGTCCTCGCAGGCAAATTTCATGCACCGCTGCCCCCTAGGGCCAGAAGTGTGCCAGGGAACTGCAGGACACTGCATACACACACACACACACACACATGCATAGGTAATGTGCCACACGCAGTCTACAAAAACGAATAATATATGAGTGTGTTCACTCAAACTGACTAAAAACTCCCTCGGCTGCTCCCAAAAATAGGGGAAAAAACAAATGTTTTACTCACTTGATCGATTGCCGTTGAACCGGAACGTAGCAAAAGCAACGCACGCGTAACAAATGCAATCCTCCTTAAAAGCAGAAATGTGTCACATATCTCCCACCCCCACCCCCTCCCAGCCCCTTGTGTTGGGTCTAATGGCTAAATCCTTTCACTGCAGCTCTCGCTTCGCTCCCCCCTTTTGGATCCTTTTGTTGGCATTTCTTGATGTCTCCTTGCAGCTTCTTTTGTTGCTGACTTTTTTATTATAAACTTTTGGCTCCTTTCTTCGTCTTGTTCTTGTTGTGCAGAAAACAAAGATAAATTGGTTAATTTCCCCTTGCCATTGTTGTTGTTCCAGCCATCAATCGATGTTTGGGGTCTGGTAATGGACTTGACTGAGCTTACGCATTACTCTGTGTCCTTGTCCCTTTCTATTTGATTTTTTCTTTCTATTAAAATTGAGCAAACAGAAATTAGTACAACAATTGGCAATTCTATTAGTGAGTGCATGAAAGCACTAGAAATTGAAAAGGTTTTCAAGAATATGGTAACTTACTGCGGCGGTGTGAAAGCTTTGAGCATAAATCAAGTATTTATTGTTTCCAAGAACAAAATGCATATTTATAGAATTGAATTTTTAATACCTTGTTTTTTCATTTAACATTTTGCTGACGCCACAAGTCTTTGGGTAAAACTTTTGTTTGTTTTTTTTTTATTTTATATTTAACCATATTTTATAAGACAGATTCGACAAAAAGATTAAAATACTGCAAAAATGCAATTAATTGGATTTAAAGAGTGAATTCAAGCTTAGTAAATGTAAATTGGTGACAACTCTGGTTATTATCGATATACATAAGAACGTGCGCATGCTTTCTTCTGGTACGTACCGAAACTTATGTTTCGGTAAAAGGTTCGGTTTTGGTTCTATTATACTCGGTATTCGGTTCCGTATCGGTACCTAGATTTCATTTCGGTATACTGGTATGGACCGGTACAAATTACAGACAAACTTAAGTCCAAACAAAGTGGTTAAGCAACAGCTTCAGTCATGTATGTGTGCTTAAATGATCAATTTCGCGTGTGCTTGCCATACAAATTTCACAATTTTGTATTCATAAGATGATTAAAATAATATTTAATTAACAATGTCTCACCAAACTTAACATTACTCAAACTAAACATTAATTGGTTACAAAGAAGGTAAGTTAATGATTACTTCTTAAAACAATAATAGCAGTCAATGTATTTTTGTCCATCTGATTTCTAAACTTCACACTGGAAAATAAACCTTCTACATTCCGCACTGATTGCGGGTTAATAAAATTCACAACCCAGTAGAATTTGGCGATATCCGAGGTCGTTCATCAGGCAAACCTCCTTCCATCAACCGAGCCCAGAGAAACACACGCACTTCGAATAGTCTGTTTGTTAATTGCCACACGAATGCTGGGTTAAACAATTCATCAATGCACCTGGATTCAGCAGGTATCTTTTCCTTTGCTTAATTCATGATTTGCTGATCGACTTGACCGTCAAGCTTTTTTTTTTAATTTGTGCCATAATCGCCCTATAAAAAAAAGAGTACATATTTCACATAATTTCCCCCACTAACAACAGAAGGGCCGATACTGGGCACGCATTTTGCTACAATCCTTCCCTTTGCGATTCCCAAGCGGTCATAGCAGTACTGTCATGAGTTAACTTCTGCCCGCTCATTGAAGATAGGCCAAGACTGCTGATGATTGAATTGGAATATTCATGAAATAGTTATACAGTCAACCAGCCTCGTTTGTGGTGTTGTGCGTGTCTTGTTTTAGATAAGTTATGGACAAAATCCTAACTTAATGACCTAGAGCCTGCTAAATAGTTCTACGATTGATAATCAAAAAGGTCACTAAAACAATCACATTGTAATTTAAAAATGTATAAAATTATGAATTATGATTAATCCCTAAAGGGATTCAAACAGATACGTATTTCGGTTTCGATGAAGGCATTTATATTGGCCCAAAGCTTTACCTGTACAGAAATCGGATCCCGTTTTATTTGAACAATAATCGAAATTGAATTGCAGGGCTAGTCAGCGCAACCGATTTGTTTTTTGAAATATTTTTTTTTTTTGAAGGATTTTACTAATTATTCGAAATACCTCAGTAAAATTAATATTGTATATGTGCAAAATGTTTTTTTGTTATTTCTTTCTCGATCCAATAACGGTACATTGATTTGAGTATAAACTTTGTTTCCTCTTTTACTTAATGTCGCACTATGGTCCAAAATCCCAAAAGCTGGCCAAAAGTAAAAAAAAAATTTTATTTATGTACTTTTTAATGATTGGAATAGTTGTAGTGGTACATCTAGTTTGTATTCTGACTGTTAATAAGGAAGAAGTGTCCCCACCTGGCTCAGGTATGAACTCCGTTCGTGAGCGTCGAGCGTGCCTTATCGTTTACTCGTCATGCGTCGAAAATAACACAACGTTTAGAAGCGTATAGAATCGCGAAAAATTAACCAATTTGGATTCTGAAAAAATGGATTCTACTCTAACAGGAAGTACAATTTAAATGTAAACAATGCATAAAATAGTGAATCGTTAATAAAAGTAGAGGTTTTTCTTGATCACATTCTAAAAGACATGTTAGAAAAAAGCAATAAGTCAAAACTCCCAGCAGATCCCACTCTCAAACAAATAAGAAATTGTTGTTTAGACAATTTTTAAAACATATCCAAAATTAGCTGCAGATAGCAGCATATTTAGTCTCGGTGATGATTTTTGTGCTACATTTGTCTCTACATAATTTATATACACTGCTCGACAGCACTCTCCCCCAATTCACCAACTTTTTCTAAAGTATTTTGGTCCGCTGAGCACGAAAATCGATATGAAAAAAATCTGTCAAATAGTTATCGAGATATTATCGATAAACGTGTTTTTCGACGTTACAGCCAAATCAAATACGTTTTCGAAGAAATGGTACGCCATTGATTCCGCCATTTTTTTTCTGATTTTGACTTCGGACGGACGCGACCCCCGACCACCCGACTCGGAACCGACTCTATTGAATTCGCCATTTTGTTTTTCTAAATTTTGACATCAGATTCGTGATCAGCGACCCCAAAACCCCGTGTACAGTCTTTCAGCAATCTTTATTCACGTGTTCACTTCTTTACCCTTCTTTTTTTGAAACACTCCTTCTCTGAAATTGATATATTTTTTTTTTATTTAACGTTTCAAGCGGGGCAATATTATTACCATAACAATCTAATTTCCTGAAAATGTTATTTGGGTAAAATGGACCAGCTGAGAAATTGGTGTAAACGCAGTTTAACGAACGGCCGTCGTAACACAGTAACAAAACTATTTGAATAGTCCTCAAAAATATTGTCAAAATCAAAGGATTCCCAAGGTGGATGAGAGCACCAAGCAAAACATAAGGACTCTAGCAAAATAAATTGATGAGCTGTGCTCAAATTAAGTCGGAGCTAAGTCTATCAATATGTCGACAACGCAAGCAGCAAATTTGCCGAAAGGTGTTGCATCTTCAGAATCAGTCCAAGGTACCTAAACCACGCCACGAGCAACATTACAAGAATTGTTTTATGAAAAGATATTGATTTGGGACGAAGAAATAGAATCCTTCATATTAAGTGATAAAAATAGTTTAACCTAGACGGCTCAGATGGATTTGTAGAGATATGCGACATCCTCAACCATGGTGATGAGTCTCTCATGGTATAGGCTTTCTTTAGTGCTAAAAGCAAGTTGTAAATTCGATTTGGGCCTGGCCGTATCAATGCGCAAATGTATGTAGAGATGCTGGAAAGTAAGCTTATCACAATCCGGAAGAGTTCCTTGGTGACAATTGGATTTTTCAGCAAGAAAAACTTCAAACATGCCCGGCGAAAAAGGCGTATTTCAGGTCCCACAATATACCGCTGTTACAGTGGCCGGCATTAAGTTCGGATCTAAATCCAATTGAGAATCTGTAGGGCATCATTTCTGCCAAAAATTCGGCCGCGGATCCGACACTTTGATGCAGCTTTTAAGAAGCAATTGTCCAGGTGTAGGAATATATTTATTTGAGTGTTTTACAAAACTTGGCTAATTCAATGCCCCGGTGGTTGCCGTAACTGGAAACGATAAATGGCAACCCAATTTTATATTAATGATATCACTAGACTACAATTAGAGTTAAGTTTCCATTTAAAATATCAAAAATACCAGACATTTAAAAATTTGCACATATAAATTTTCTAAGAAATTATATTTAATTATTTTTGTTTGTTAGTCAATTATTTCAAATAAAATATGCGTATGTATTATTTAATTTCCCTTCTTATTTGTTAAAATTAAAAATGTTGAATTTAGAGACCGTTCGATTTGAAAAAGAATGACTCAAGTTCTCTGACCCTATAGAATAAATCGGAATAGCAAATTTATGAGGGCGTGTAAATATCATTACCCATCCCACATAATAAATGTTCCCAATTGAGTTGATTATTTTTCTCGGTTTGGATTTTTGCATAATTAGAAAAAATGCTCTTGAAGTGCGATCATACCCTTATGCGATCACCTTTAAAACTCAGTCGTAAGTTCAGCTTTGCAGAATTAATCAAGCATGTTTGTTTATATCGGTTTGCTGACATATTAAAATATCAAGGTCCGCTGTTAGTTCATCTTTTATTAGCATGTGTGCGTGCACCCCAAATCAGCCGTGCGTACACTGATTTGGGATGCGTTTTGCAATCTTTCTGATTCCAATGTTGTGTTAATAAAAATTTTCTCCCAGCGCACAATGGTCCCAAAGTCGATTTTTTTGGCATAAAGTCTAATTATAAAGATTTCTGCACGAACTTTGGTTTATACTCATATTTCGGGCCTCCAAGGAGACGATCTGGCCGATTTTCACTAACTTTGTTGTTTTTCAAACTATTGAACTGAAATTCAGTTTATACTCGTATTTTAGGCTCCCAAGGTGTCCTACCAAATTTGGTTCAATTTGGACTATTATTTCATATAGCTGCCATATAAATGATCAGGCCGACTAGCATGAATTTAACTGATTTTTGATAATGTAATATATGCAATATTTACAGAAGCTAATCTAATAACACAACTTTAATTAGGTAAATATTTTTAATCATTAAATTCAGAATCTAAATGTAAACAGTAATTATTCTTCTCAATATCGGATCCATCCGAATCGGTGTATTCTGTATTATCTTCATTACAAAGATCGTTTTTTCCACAAATCGCAACTTTTTTTTGGACTTTACGAGTACGGAAAGTCCAAACTTAATGAAATCGGTAGGAACTGGAAACTAGAAGTAGAACTAAAAATCGTTCTTTTCCGTTTCACTGTTACTTAAGAACCATTTTAAGAGAACACAAAAACTTGATTTGAGATAATATTGTTCCGTACGGGGAAAAAATGGATTGATTTTGGATAATGTTGGGTTGTTAACGGAATTTCACTTTAAGCGGCTTTGTGAATAGTAATGTGACATATATGTTTGGATTGGAAGGGAAAGAGGGCTGCACTTTTATTTAAAAATGCTGGATATGAAATTAATACATAAGTATACTGTGTGAATGTTATAGTGACCTTTTTGATTATCAATCGTAGAACTAGAGTTCTCCCATAAGTATACTGGTAAAATAAGTTGTTCGTACTTTACTGGGACTCGAGCCCAGAAAGTTCTGCACTTCACAAACTCGTACGGTTACTGTTTGGGCTGATCACTCTTTTCTGGTTCAGGTTATATTACGGTTACGGTAGGGCTTACGGTTATTAAATTCTGTTTCGGGTTTCGGTAACTTAACCGTAACTCTTATTAGCATAAAATATCACATTGACAAATCATGCAGATTTATAATATCATTTATTTAGTAAATATAATATATTAATTAAACAAGTTCAACATTAATAGTTTTTTCTAAAGATGGGAAACCATTTCATTCACAAAAGCATCATGTTTAGTTTACCTAGATAAATATATATTTGTTAACGTATTTACCATTTGTGATTATGTAACTTCACGAAACAAATGGTTATTCTCAGATGTGACATCTTAATCGAGATTGTTATTACATCTAAATAGCATAAAAGCATGAAGAGTTTGATTGTCAAAGCGACCCCTGTGAGGATTCATTAAAAAATTTAAACATATTTTTTTTATGAAAATGTCAAATTATTTTTATACTATGTACCAAAGGTAATCATAATTTTCTTCCAGTGCATGATCCATTATTTAAAGCATTTTGGCCACTTTATAGTGGATACCTTCAAAACTAGCTTTTAAAGGGCGGAATCAAACATAAGTCATTGGCATTAAGTTGATCATTCGAGAAATTCTTTTCTCACTCCCTTGGCTGTGTGTGCTTTTATCTGACGGCTGATTAAAAGCTGAAAGCTATTTAAAAGAAAACCCTTCAATATCATTTGTTTCCCTCAGATCCTATAAATTTCCGCACTTTAAAGTTCTCTCATACTTTGATGGATTGTCAAGGCTACAGTGATAATTAAAAGTCAATGCACACACACACACACACACTCTCTGCAAATGATAAACATCAAATGAGGTACAACTTGTGAGATGAATTGCAATCCATAATCGTTCAGACCTTCGCTGGCAATTCATCACTGAAAGCAACTCCAGCAGTAATCTTCAAGGCCACAAGTGGAATATGGATAACTTTTGGAATAGAAATTCCAAACTGCCATCCACACTGCCCCTGTCGAAGATGAAGATTTCCGAAAGCCAGCTACCGTTTAAGGTGGCTTCTGCTGCTCCTCCTCCTTCTCCTAGAACAAAAACTTTGGTGTGCACACCACAAGAGCAGCGGCAGCAGCAGCAGCGGCAGCAACTACAACAAAAAACGAAACGAAAACTGAAATACGGCTGCATCATTAAATTTAATATGATACTCATTTAATGAAATTGTTGCCGATTTGTTTTGAAAATACACGCGCTCTCCTCGTCCTCCACCCGGTCGACTTTGACGCCTTCGCCAAATGCGGATGCGGAGATGGAAGCTTTCAAGAGTTCTCGTGCCAAATGCGGGCGGGCGGCTGTCATTGAGGGCGGGACCGAGAGTGCAATATTGCGAACATGGCCGGATAATGACGACAACGTCGACGTCGACAACTCGGAAGGAAATGTGCACTGGCCGCAGGCTGAAAGAGCAAAAAGAGGTGGGGGGGGAAGCAGCAGCAGAGAGAGAACATAGGCGATTACACTGAAGGAAAAATTCAAATCATATGGGAAGGACACGCAAGGCATAGGGAACAGAACAGTTACCAAAAGCAGGTGGGAAAATTTTTTTGAGCTAATTAACACTCACGATGCTTTGATGTGAAACATGATGCTAAATTTAAGGGCTTAATTTCAGTTCAAGTTGCGTTCCGGTAAAGTCACTGTTTAATCGTGGTCTATTCACTGTCAAGTAACTTTTCAGTCACTGTTAAGTCACTTTGAAATCCCTTTCAAGTCACTGTTTAGTCAAGTCACTGGCAAGTCACGTCAAGTCACTGTCAATGCACTGTCAAGTCACTGTTAAGTGACTGTCTAAGCACCGTTAGATCACAGTCAACTCACTGTTTAGTCACTGTCAAGTCACTGTTTAATCACAGTCTATTCACTGTTTACTCACTGTCTAGTCACTGGCAAGTCACGTCAAGTCACTGTTTAGTCAAGTCTCTGGCAAGTCACGTCAAGTCACTGTTAGGTCACTGTCAAGTCACTGTCAAATCACCGTTAAGTTACAGTCAATTCACTGTTTAGTCACTGTTCAGTCACTGTAAAATCACTGTTAAGTAAATGCTTAGTCACTGTTCAGTCACCGTTAAATAAATGTTAACTCACTGTTCAGTCACTGTTTAGTCACTGTTGAGTCACTGATCGGTCACTGTTTAGTCATTGTTCAGTCACTGTTAAGTCACTGTTTAGTCATTGTTAAGTCACTGTTTAGTCGTTGTTAAGTCACTGTATAGTCATTGTTCAGTCACTGTTTAGTCACTGTTAAGTCACTGTTTAGTCACTGTTAAGTACTGTTCAGTCACTGTTAAGGCACTGTTGAGGAACTGTTTAGTCACTGTTAATTAACTGCGTAGTCACTGTTTAGTCACTGTTTAGTCACTGTTCAGTCACTTTTTAGTCTTACACTTCGTCACGTGACGCTGAAATCAAATTTAACTCCTACTAAAATCTTCCGTACCGAAATTTAAGATGTTTCACATCCTTCAGATCCTTTAAGATCCATTTGGGATGAATAGTTATTTTTCATATCATTTGGATGAATTTCAGCTCCATTGGATGAAAATCTAAGATCAATTTAACATTGAATGTTATTAATATCCTTTCTTCGATACTTCTATTATTCCTTAATTCATTTCATTTCCAAGAAAAACTATAGTAATTCGATATCAACCTTTCGGTTCATACAGTACAGGTTTTTAGTTCGGTTTGAAATATAGTATCACATTATTTTATTATAATTTAAAAGTTTCTATGCCCTTTTTTACACTAACGAACACATTTTCTTTCAGTGCACACGAGAGCATCATAGTTAGTGGCAAAAATCATTCTAATGACAGCAAAACGTAAAAAGCTCTGAAAGTGTTAAGTGGTTTCTCATTAAACTTTATGTACTGCCGTCTGACCGGACTCGTTTTTCCCCCCTCCCTCTCTCTCTCTCTCTGTGTTTTGCTGTGGGCGTGGGATGCGGAACGAGGACGAAGGCTTAAACGATGGCCAGACCAACATCATTAGCACTTTTAACCGCATATTAAATTTAGTAAAGCATTTGATTAATCGCCACGCAGTTCATTTTTCTGCACTGACCAGTTCCAGGTCTAACCCATAACCCATATCCACATCCACATCCATATCCATTCAGCTACCGAAAATCTTATCTTTCAATGAGTCGCCGAGACAAATGACACGTGATTTTATTTGATTTACTTACATCTGCAGCTCAATTTTCAGTTTGACTTTTTGGTTTGGTGTTTTTGGCCTTTCTTATGGCCAACTGCTTCCTCTTCTTCATCTTGGCCCTGTTGCTTGATGCCCGGGCACATTATCCGAAATGATTCGATCATTAGCGGTGTCGAGGCAAGTCAACTTGAGTTGAGTTGTATGTCTGTGTTCGTTATAGGCATTACGGGTAATTACTGGGAATGTTGTGACAACAATTTGGCCGACTTGTCTTCAAATTACTTAATTTTAATGTTTGGCCATATTGTAAGGGAAAAAGATTGAAATGTAGCAGTGTTGGGAGAAGGAGAAGTGCGTCTCCAAATGGTTAACATCGCTTGATACTGATCAGCTATAAAAATATATGCTATTATTTGGAATACATGGCCCTTTGGGAAAAGTATCTGCAGAAGGCATTTGTCAACCAGGAAAGCAGTAGACATTGTCCACAGGCATTGTTCCAGAACTCCAGGAGTTCAGCTGAACTGATCATATTTACCATTGAGTGCTAGAAAAGGCATAAAATAATTTCTCCTAAAATGAAGTATTTTAGACAGCGCTTGCTGCACGACAGCTTTTGGCGTTGATTTATAGAAAAGTGATTGGGCCTCCTGCTGCCCCCATAGACACGTAGATCTCAATGACTATATAGTTCCGAGGTCGATCCAGATCCTTCACTATGCTACTGCTACGTTCATTTGTCCAGAGCTGACTTCGAAAATATTATGCCCATGCCGATGATACTACCGATATTTTTCTTCGCCTTGTTTGACGCATAAGCGGGAGTGATGTGACTTCCGTGCCCCCTAAGCCTTCATAAATCTATAAATTTTTTTTTTTCTAGCCAAAGTTTTGTTGTTGGCAACAACAACATCATATATGGCTCTCTTCTCTCTCTCCTATGTCCCTCGCAATCTCGAACGCAACAACAAAGTTGCTTAACGTAGTCGGCCCTCGCCTCGCTCGCAGTGGGCAGAAGTCTTTTAGCTTTTCACACAAATTTATTGTAATTCTTCCGGCTTAAAATATATTTTGTGCATTAGTATTTCATTCTACGCCAGGCTTCTCTCAGAAAATTAAAACCAAAAATGTCTTTCGAAGGAAGGCAAATTATTAAAATTTTTATTTAAATAATTTGTGCGGGTCATCCATTGTTTCTTTTTAAACGAATTTTGAAGTATGCAGATATATGAATAAGCTTTTTCGTCAATGTCAAATAAATAATGAAAAAAAAAAAAATTTCAAAAAAAACAAAGGTTTAAAAAAAATTGTGCGGGGCAAATAATTTATTTAAAAATGTAAGCAAACACAAAACATAAAAGAATCTGGCGGTAATCATCCAATTGCCACATTTGGCCGCAAAAATAAGAGCAATATTTTAAAAATTTATACAATTCCGTTTCCACAAGAGTATTTCAAAACACAGACCACAAACAATTTTTCAATAAACAAATCTTCGAACAATTCATCACGCGAAAAATTTTAAATTATCTACTCACAATCCGATTAAACAATTAACATT